>JALIZH010015540.1:0-106226 GCA_030522465.1 Rhipicephalus appendiculatus
GTCATGCGCGACATCACTTGCATGCCACGCTGATGGCGTGCTCGCGGCCGTTTCGTTAGCTTGAGATACACCAAATTTGGTATTGTGTGACGTGACTATATGATGAACATAAATGCCAAGTGGCCATATGGAAACCATGACATGCCATGTGCTACATGACTTGCATGCCACGCTCATGGCACGCTCGCGGCCGTTTCGCTAGCTTGATATACGCCAAATTTGCTATGGAGTGACGTGATTGTACAAGGAGCATAAATGACTAGTAGTAGTATGGAAATGATGACATGTCATGCGCAACATGACTTGCATGCCACGCTCATGACACTCTCGGGACCGTTTCGCTAGCTTGATATATACCAAATTTGGTATTGAGTGACGTGACTGTACGACGAGCATAAATGACAAGTGGTAATAAGGAAATCATGACATGTCATGTGCAACATGACTGCATGCCACGCTCATGGCACTCTCGTGGCCGTTTCGCTAGCTTGATATACACCAAATTTGGTAATCAGCGACGTGATTGTATGACGAGCGTATATGGCAGGTGGTAATATGGAAATCATGACATGTCATGTGCAACATGACTGCATGCCACGCTCATGGCACTCTCGTGGCCGTTTCGCTAGCTTGATATACACTAAAATTGGTAATCAGCGACGTGATTGTATGACGAGCGTAAATGGCAGGTGGTAACATGAAAATCTTGGCATGCATGTCACCTACGACGCCATTTACATGCCACGCTCATGGTGATCTTGCGTCCAGTTCGCTAGCTTGATATACACCAAAATTGGTATTGCGTGACGTGACTGTATGACGAACATAACTGACAGGTCCTAACCTGTAAAACATGACATGCAAATTATGTAAAGCATGATTTGCTCCTTCCTGGCTGCTTCGCATTACATCGATTCCCACAGTGCGTGGGATCTGCAGGCTTTTTTAAAACATGAATCACTATGGCACTTTTAAGACGTACATAGTTTTCAATATGCGCAGCACGCCCAATTTACTGAGGTTGTTGATACGGATGTTAAATCATCATTAAAATCCGGTATCATGACCTGGCGCTTATTAGGCGATCACTGGCTCTTGCAGCATAAAGTACCATTTCTCATCAGTGTATAAATCTTTTGCCTTCATAACAATAGAAACGCTCATGTTTCAGTCGAGTTATGCACATCATGACGCTTCAAGGTCGAGCACAAACATTGCTTTTGACAAAAGTTTATTTAATGCCAGAATGCGTTCTCCAGGTTACCTCTAACCATGACTTTTGGTGCTGGAATATGGTACGCACAGCGTGAACGTGCATGCAGCGGTTTCGACGATTTATATTGGCGTTGCGCGAAGATTTTGTTTAAATAGGCGATTCCGTTGTATCAGACTGCTAGCCACACAGGGATGCCATGCATGCCCCGCCGATGCGCGCATCCTCGGTGCTGCTTTGCTCTGCGCGCTCGACAGACTCGGATTCAGCCCTTGCTTCGGCCTCTTGGGCACTCGTGCTGGCTGGCATGGCACCGCTCTCTGGAAAAATCAAGCACATGATTGAGTGAAGCCTCCATACCCACAGTATCATATTTACTTCGACAATATTCATATTACAATGGCTGCGAAAGTTATTGTGCGAAAGCGATTACACGGGATTGCATATTTTGCGGGTACTGTACTGCATATATAGTTAGTTTCGTCTCGGCGTACTCTGTCGTAGCGGAAATGCAACAACTGCGCATCGAAGGGATCGTCATTGAATGAATCCATTAAGTGTAAACATCAGTACACTGGCTCAGTTGAGTCAAAATTTAAGTATTGTCTTGTTTTCGATAATTCTTCAGCCCCGAAACGCATAGGAGGGCAGTGATGTTGGGTAATCACAAATATGTGCCTCGCTAGGAGCCTTAGCACCAGACGAAGAATAGTGTTGAAGAGAAAAATGGTCTTTTGAGATTTAAAAAAAGTATGCATCCTCTACAAAAAAAGTGTACAGTGAAGTGCAATTGCTTATCAATATTTGCTTTTGTTATCAATGTGTACCTACGGTGCAAATTACTCCAGTGTGAGCGGAATTCTCACAAGGCGTACGCAAAATTACGAAGCCATTGTTTCAGATTTACGCTCAGTATTCTATCCTCAAAGGAAAGCCACTCACCTGCAACAATGAGGCCTAATATGGTCAAGCCCAGAAGAATAACCTTCAGATGCATTTTTTTCTTCTGGGAAATACTGGTAATGAAAAATGAAACAAATCATGAATAATAATAATATCTTGGGTTTAACGTCCCAAAACCACCATATGATTATGAGAGACGCCGAAGTGGGGGGCTCCGGAAATTTTGACCACCTGGGGTTCTTTAACGTGCCTAAATTTAAGTACACGGGCCTCAAGCGTTTTCGCCCCCCATCGAAAATGCGGCTGCCGCGGCCAGGATTCGATCCCACGACATTCGGGTCAGCAGTCGAGCACCTTAATCACTAGACCACCGTGGTGGGTTCAAATCATGAACCGTGCATAATAAACCGTGCACAAAAGCACCGTCGCCGTCATGCTCCTTATAAAGTCTAAATTGATAACATTGTCTCGCGCATTGTATATGTTCGTCTCCGCTTCAGCCGTGTTCGTCCACGCTGTGGACGAACACGGCTGAAGCAGAGATGAAACGAGCGCAGTGAGAAGAAAGTGTGTAATCGCTTTGCTGTCCTTATCTGGTCGGTTGCTAATACGAACTCAAGAAAAGAAAGGGAAAATAGACAACCGCCCGTTCGTACCACGAAGCCACAAGGAAATCCATACGGATTTCTCAGAAAGAAAAAGCTTATTAGTTGCCGGAAAATTCGTCCATTTCCTTGTGGCTTCGTGCTACAAACGGGTGGTTGTCTATTTTCCCTTTCTTAAACCTTCCGCAACCTTGCGGGATTCCGTAGAACTCATTTGCAATATTGTGTCCATGTGCTTCAAGTTGTCGATGAATTCGCCCTTGAGCTGCGAATTGCTAGCTTCCTGGTTAGCTCAATTGGTAGAGCGACGGCCCCGGAAAGGCGCTGGTCCCGGGTTCGAAACCCGGACCACGACGAATTTTTTACCAGGACGAATTTTTTGGCAACTAATAAGGTTTTCTTTCTGAGAAATCCGTATGGACTTCGTTGTGGCTTCGTGCTACAAACGGGTGGTTGTCTATTTTTCCTTTCTTACCCTTCCGCCACCTTGCGGAATTCCGCAGAACTCATTTGCAGAACCCAAGAAAACTGATAAAATCACTCTACCGGATGCATACTTGCACCCTTTGATTTTATATTCCTACGCACCACTTGCCAATGCATGTAGATCGATCGTGGCAATTCTTACCGCATAAAGCTTGACCTCCGAAAATACCACAGAGCTATAAACAACTCTAACATATCCATTTAGTCGTTCTGTTTAAGCCTTTAGTTGGGAATGCTAATGGAATTGTTTGTCGCTCGCGTTTTCCAGCTGTACAGCTTCATCAATGTGCAGAAAAACATTCCGATGGAGATACCTAGGTGACCTAGCTTCTAGTAAAAGTGAAATGTGCTCGTGCGTGCGTGCGTGTGTCTGTGTGTTGTGAAATGTGTCTCTCTATTTTTCACTCCCTCATTCCCCGCCCCATAAGTAGGTTAGCAAACTGGACGCTATTGGACCGCCCTGCCTATCATCTATTCCTTCTTTCTCTATCTCCTTCTTCAGAAAAAATAAAAGTTCAGCGGGAGATGAATCGTTGAGGAAACGTTGCAACATGGAAGCTGTCTTCATCAGGGCCCTCACGCTTCAGCATGATATCTAGTCGCATGCTGTATCTGATTTCGTGGTTTTTATGTTTCTACGCTGTACAGGAATGGTTGCTGTTTTACGTAATAAATATACGACATCACCACTTTCTTCTGTGAATCTACTGAGCTACTACTATAATATAACCTACTACTGTAATAGTAAACACAGAATAAAGTAACTGTAATTACTTTAACAGAGAGGGCTTGCTATAAACGTGCACTAAATGCACGTGCAAAAAAGAAAAGAGCAAAAAAAAAAGAGATTCTGCACGAAGTCTTAAAAACGTGTAGAAAACCTTTTTTCAAAACCAATGAAACGGGACAGGAATGGGATTTTTTTAAGACGTTCAAAAAACGTTTTCTAGCAGAATGCGATTTTTTGTGACGTTTTTAAAACGTTTTCTAGCAGTATGGGATTGCTCATGACGTGTGAAAAACGTTTTCTAGATGGTCCAAAAACGGATTCTAGCCCGATATTAGACGAGATATAAGACGTTTTTTAGACCTTTTGCTTTTTTCTTCCGTGACGTTTTCTAAACGTTTATATGGTCTCTGATAAACGTTTAGAAAACGTCAATTATCCATTTCGTGCTACCTAGGCGGATGCACAAATATGCATGTTCTCCGTTTTAAGTTGTTTGAAAAGCAAAATCGTTGAGAGGCTGCTGAACACAGCGCAGAGATACATTAAGAGCAAGTGCTTTCCTTGACGCCCATCATCCGATGGTATTGCGCGTGGTACATAGCTCTTTGTACGACAGCTTGTTATGATTATGCGTTGTTTCCGATACCTTAAGTGCTGCCCTTTATTTCGGTAATTCTTTTTTCTATTCCATACAGGCAGCATTATCAAATCAAATAGTTGTCTTTACGCAAGCGCTTACCATATTCGAAATAACTTCGCACTATTGTAAACGTATACTCATTGCTCCATTTCTGTGGGAGTGATCTTTAATCAAGCGGAGGTACTCATGCAAAACTAATAACATCAAAGAATGTTAACAATCCCGTCTCATGCCTTCCGCCATTAGATAAAGTTCTCAAAGATATCATCATTGCGGATGTGTGATTACACTGTATGAACTACTCTTAAGCGAGGTTATGAAGTCGCACTACAAAGATGTTACGCACAAGTTGTCGACAGCAAATCTGTAAACCATAGAGTTTGTTTAGAAACATTCTTTAGTCTGACGAACCAGTACTTTTTGCGTTGTGGCCTATCTAGACGGAATTTAGGACGCCGAATATTTATTGATATTACCCTACCAAATATAGTGTTGTAATACGTACTCTTTAAGAATTTAGTCGGACAATTCGCAAATGCGTATCTCTCAGACTTCAAGAGCTACGGCACAAAGCTTCGGTTGCGAAAATAGCACCGTAGTTCAGAAAGTTTAACATGTGTCCTAACGGTATCTTTAACTGTGAATTGCTGAAAATTAGTATTTATTATATTGTGCATGTGATTTCTAGTGCCAACGACGTTTCCCTCTTCTGATTATTGGCCTTAAAAACATCAAATAGGCTGCGTTCCAAAGCGATGTTTTAATTCGTCAACTCCAAAGAAGAACTCTATTAATACCTCCAGGTATATACAGCACAGTCCAAACACCGTTACATTCAGAATTTAGTAACGCCTTACCTTCCAAATGTCGACGCCTCAGTTGTCTCCAAAGGCTCCTTTAGCTCGATGTGCTTTGTGAATATTCGGTCAGTCCCGTTATATACCCGTGGAAGTGCATACATACACGTGCGGACGAAAATTGCAGTGAGCCTTTTTTTTAAAACAAACCTTGTCAGAATTTGATGTGTTCAATGAGGTGTATGCTGTCTGCAGATTTGTAATTGCATTCATCAAGTTTGCTTGTTCATCGCGTGACAAAGGATGTATAGGCCACGACTGTTTAACATAAACGCGCTGCACTCGGACCAATGGACTTCATTTGCAAATTAAATTCTTACTTATATTTTATACCATGAAACCTATGCCAGTTTATCGACAATGGTCGCTACGTTTGATTGACACTTTACTTCGGTCTGAAAGAGTTTTTGCGGACGAAGCCGGCACGACACCGTGCCTAACAGCTACGCTATTAAAATTCATCTATCACTACTGTATATATTACCGCTTGCCAGCATACTACATAACCTTCTGATACCTTACAAATATGCTCAGACAACAAGCTCAGTTTCTTCATCTGCACTGTGTAGTCTAACAGTGCACCTGAAGAATTACATAATTGTGTATCTCCAGCTAATGTTTGCTTGAACGAGGCGCGCCCACTGAAAAAAAAAACGTTTTTCCAAATAGCGATGCATTTGAGATAGGCGGTAACATATTTGCCAGAAGAATGCGCTGCTGCTCTAGTTACCCAGTTTCGCACAAACGCCTTTTATACGTATACAGGCTCAAAGATAACTACCAGGCCAGTACATTTGGTCGTACACATGAGAACGTGTGACTGCACACCCGTACAATACTCAACATTTCCATCTTTCTAACTCTCCAGCTACAATAGGCAAGTTGCAACACATTCGTTCAAATATATTAAATGGTTTTCGGCGCTATTAAGCTAATTACCAGATTATGCATTTCGATTTTTAACGCGAATAATGTCCGCGTTTTGAGTAGACCAGCTTCAGAAGTACCAATGTGCTGCATAGCCAGAGGCTGTTTCTAGTTAGCTTTAATGAGGAGCAGGAGACACTCATATCGTGCTAAGATAGAAAGTGTGTGTGTGTGTGCTCGCGATTATGCCCTGAACACGTAGTGGATTAGGGCAGACGAATGCCCTGTTAAAATCCTGCTCTCTTCGTGACGCATTCTGCCGTTACCGTCGTATAAATACTTACCGACCATCAGAGACAAAATTCCAAGTACTATCTGCCCACTAGGTTGCGACAACGGCGCTAAGTTTGAGAAAATACTAGAAGGACTGGTTCGTCCCCGGTACTTGCTCCTCACTGTGAAAGATTACGAATTGCATGTTAAATTAAAAGTGACGACATATGGACGAATGAAGGAAGAGAATTTTCGAAGGCTCGTTTTTTTTGTTTGATACAACCGTAATGAAAACTAGCAGATAATGGTGCTAAGGAGGGTATAGGGAACGTTAATTGTAGTGTTTAAGTGTGTTGTAATAATTCTGATATGGATGAGAAGAAAGTAAAGTGGTCGAAAAGACAATTTGCCGCTGGTAGGGACTGAAATTGGGGAATTCACGTCGAATTTATTAGACGGATCTTTTTTTTTCTTGTATAGATTCTCAACTTGCACATACAGCTTCTGCAACAGCCTATACTAAAAATGCTATGAAGTGTGAATACAACCAAAGCTCTGCAGGCACATAATGTTTTCTATACAAATTGGTTGAATGCCACTTTACGTCACTTTATTGGCTGCGCAACAATAAACATCTAAGAAAGCATTTCTACGAGTCGGTAAGTCAACAGAACCGCACTCGCCTACATTCTGCACATTGCTGTTCTTGTTGTTACTGCCTTACATCCTCCATCTCTATACCTTTTGGAAGAAATCATCAGATGCTGCGCGATTGAAGAGAAAACAGTCGCAAGGTGCGCCTTTTACGCTGCAAAAGTCAGCACCAACGCTTTATCTCGTCTCGTTGCTAAAAGATATCAAGTACTTGTAACCACTTTCCATGTACTTGGGAAGTGTTTTATGATGTACAATTACTACTCAATTATGAATCTGAAAGTTTGACAGCTACAACGTCACACTAAGTCGTTGCCAATTGTTGTACGATGTCGCATAGTGTTAGGGTACAGGTGTGTACACGGCCATAACTCACAAATTCAGAGCTTACTTCTTCCACTGTGTTCGCAGGCCACTAGTACGAACTTGGTGGTATAATTTATGTTGATTTTTAATAAGACTAAGCTGATAACACAGACGAGAAGGTATGGCGAGAGCACGGGAGCCATGTGTCCGCCTTCCTTTCACTGTCCTGCCTCAAGCGCTCTTTCTCCTAATGAAAAGTGATGTTCACATTGTTGACCAAGCTAGTTATCATAGAGTTAGCCGATCATCGAGCAGGAAACAAAAATTTTAGCAGGGGTTAGCTGGGCTCTGCCAGGATATACGTAGCGTGAGCACGTTTAGCCTTCTTCTGTTCGTTCTTCCTACGCTCAACCGCTAATTGCCAGGCAACTACTTCGGCATCCGATGAGTTAAGCTTCTCCGCTCTTCTGCGCCGCTGAGCAGCAATTTCGGTCTCCTTCTCCATGGCTATACCACACTGAAAAAGCCCCGCTATATGTATACCCCACTGATGCCTCTGCGCATGCGCACAAAATGAGAGGCGCTGTCAAGCGGCTACGGTGCAGCGCCAGATTGGGCTACTGCGCAACGGAGGCGCGCAGCTGGGCGCGTACCGGTGCCAGTGCGTCTGCCGCGGCTATGACGTCAGCCCTCTGGAATGCGGAGACCGGCGAGGCGCGCGCGACGGCGGCGGCTCCGACGCGCCAGCTGTGCGCCGTGTGACGTCACTGCTCATCGCGCATGCGCAGCACGGCTCCCCAGGTGCCACGAAAAACTGCTCAATCTTAGCCAGTGTAGCTCACGCCACAAAACAGCGTTCGCACTTGTTCAAACTGTTAGGAGAGATTGGTTAATAATATTGTTACGGGAAGTATTTATTACGTTAGCACCGGTCGGGTTAACCCTGCACACAGCGCGCCGGAACGCAGGACAACAGGGCAGCTCAGACTCAGCCCCACAACAAACGTCGTCGTCTTCATTCATTCGGTGTCATTTCGGCGCCCGTGCCAGAGGTATCTTTACATACCCGTGACATTACCCCGGTCGGCAAAGCACCGTCCCGGTGCCTGTCATGGTTAGAAGGGCGTGTCATGGTTGTAGGGTTTCAGGTGAGATACATGCACAATGTCAGTTCTTGATGTAGCAGTCGAAGAGTTCGTGGTCGGGCAAATCTCACAGTTGACAGGTGTCACCTGGCACACAGCTCGGTAGGGCCCGACGTATCGCGATAAAAGCTTCTCGGAAAGGCCAACACGACGGGATGGGAGCCACAGTAGAACGAGAGAGCCCAGAGGAAAATCGGCATCCCTATGTCGACTGTCATAGAGCGACTTTTGTGTTGTCTGGGAAGACGAGAACCGAGCGCGGGCCATAGTACGTGCGATGAGAGCACGGATGACGGCATCTTGAGCGTATGAAGTGGTGGATGGAGGGTCAGGCGGAAGCAGGGTATCGAAAGGTAGTAGGGGATCACGGCCAAACAGAAGATAATGGTGAGTAGCCGGCAGTTTCATGACGCGAGGAGTTGTAGGCGAAGGTGACGAACAGCAGGGCAATGTCCCAATCGGTGTGGTCGTCAGAAACGTACATGGAAAGCATGTCCGTCAGTGTGCGGTTGAGGCGTTCGGTAAGTCCATTAGTCTGAGGATGGTAAGAAGTCGTAAAGTTGTGTCGAGTAGCACAGGATTGAAGTAGGTCGTCAACCACATGAGACAGGAAGCAGCGACCACGGTCATTGAGTAAGTGAGAAGGAGCGCCATGCTAAAGGATGCTGTCGTAGAGCAGGAGATCTGCAACATCCGTCGCGCAGCTGGTTGCTAGCGCTCGAGTAATTGCATACCGAGTGGCGTAATCTGTAGCTACTGCAATCCATTTGTTTCCAGTTGCCGAAGTTGGGAAGGGACCTAGCAAGTCCAACCCCACTCGATGAAACGGCTCGGCTGGGACTTCAATAGGTTGAAGGGGACTGGCAGGGAGAGTCGTAGGTTTCTTTCGGCGCTGGCACAGGTCACGCGCTGCAACGTAGCGGGGAACGGAACGGTAAAGGCTTTTCCAGAATACCCGTCGTCGAGCACGGTCATAGGTTCTGGAGGCGCCTAAATGTCCAGAAGTTGGGGCGTCGTGAAGTTCTTGCAAGACATCCTTGCGCAGATGATGTGGGACGACGAGTTCCGCGCCATCGGGGTGTAGGTTGCGGCGGTACAAAACGTTGTCTTGAAGCAAGAACACGCTCAGCGAAGGGTCTGTATTGCCGGATTGAACACGGTCAATGATGGAGAGCAGTGATGGATCTCGTCGTTGTTCGTCCGCCACGTGCAGAAAGTCTGTGATGGCTAAGATGTTGGCATCGTCTTCCAACTCAGTGCAGTTGGGTGGATCAACAGGGTGTCGTGATAAGCAGTCGGCATCGCTGTGCATCTTGCCAGATTTGTACACTACTGAGAACGTGTACTCCTGCAGACGTAAAGCCCGTCGCCCGAGTCTTCCTGTAGGGTCCTTAAGTGTTGATAGCCAGCAGAGCGCATGGTGGTCTCTGATGACTGCGAACGGGCGTCCATATAGGTACGGGCGGAATTTTGCGATAGCCCAGACGAGGGCCAGGCACTCCCGCTCAGTAATGGAACAATTCCTTTCCGACTGTGAGAGAAGGCGGCTAGCGTAGCCTACGCTATTACACGGTTTGTGCTGTTTTGCATCTGAGCGAGAATAGCCCCAATGCCGTGGTCGCTTGCGTCGGTGTGAGCTCCGTTCGAGCTGTTGGGTCAAAATGAGCAAACATAGGTGGTCATGTGAGCGCGGAAATCAGCGGCGCAAAGGAGTGGTCTTGGTCCTCATCCCAAGAAAAAGCCATGTTCTTCCTGGGGAGGTCAGTGAGGGGCCGAGCAATTTCCGCAAAGTTGATGACAAAACGGCGGAAATATGAGCATAGCCCAAGAAAGCTGCGGACTTCTTGTGTTGAACGTGGGACAGGGAACTCGCGTACAGCGCGAACTTTGTCAAGGTCGGGTTGGGCACCAGTAGCGTCAACAAAGTGGCCAAGTAGTTTGATTGGACGGCGTCCAAAGGTGCACTTCGACGCGTTGAGCTGGAGGCCAGCACAGCGGAAAACGTCAAGAATGGCCGACAGACGCTGGAGGTGGCTTTCAAAGGTGGGCGAGAAAACAATGACACCGTCCAGATAGCACAGGCAGGTCGGCCATTTAAAACCGCGCAGGAGAGAGTCCATCATGCGTTCAAAGGTTGCAGGAGCATTGCACAACCCAAAAGGCATGACCTTAAATTGGTAAAGGCCGTCGGGTGTGATCAATGCTGTCTTCCCGCGGTCGTGGTCATCGACAGAAATTTGCCAGTATCCGGATCGAAGGTCAAGCGATGAGAAATGCTTGGCACCATGAAGGCAGTCGAGCGCATCATCAATTCGAGGCAGAGAATAGACGTCCTTCTTGGTGATTCGATTGAGATGGCGATAGTCGACGCAGAACCGCCAGCCGTTGTCCTTTTTTTTAACAAGCACAACAGGTGATGCCCAAGGACTTGAAGAAGGCTCTATGACGTCATTGTCGACCATTTTCTCTACCTCCTTCTGTAGAACTTGGCGCTCTGAGTGAGACACACGGTAAGGACGCTTGTGAAGGGGACTGGCGTCGCCGGTGTCGATACGGTGGGCTACTACGCTTGTGCGGCCCAGGGGACGGTCGTGGATATCAAAAATGTCGAGGTAAGAAAAGAGAAGACCGCGGAGCACTTCAACTTGGGAAGGCGACAGGTCATTGGATATAATTTTTTCCAGGCATTCCCTATTTTGCGCGGCTACGACAGGCTCGGCTACGGTCTTGGTGTCAGGGGTAAAAGATGAAACCGTGCATTGCTCCAGAGTTGAGAGTTCTGCTAAGGCAATGCCTTGAGGAAGGACCTGGCTCGACGTAGAGAAGTTGAGAATAGGGAGGAGCGTCTTGTTGTCGACAACTCCCACTATAATACGAGGAAGTGCGACGTTGCGGGAAAGGGTCAGGTCAAGGAGGGGAGCTACCAGATAGTCGCCATCAGGAACTGGCGGGAACGGTGACACAGGGACGTACATAGCAGCCTGATGAGGTAGTGGTAGACACTCCACGGACCGTAGCCGTGAGCGAGTTGCAGTAGTGACATCAGAGCACAAAGGCAACTCTAGCCGTAAAGTGCCGGTTGAACAATCGATGATGGTCGAGGGCACGGTCAAGAAATTAATGCCAAGAATGACGTCATGGGGGGCAAGCCTCTAGGACTGCGAAGAGAACTGAAGTGTGATGGCCGGCAACAGTGACGCGGGCAGTGCACATACCAAGAACTGATGTTCGGCTACCGTTGGCCAATCGCACTGTTGGAGACATAGCAGGTGTAAGAACTTTTTTAGGCGGGATCGAAAATGAGAACTCATAACGGATATATGTGCGCCAGTGTCGATTAGACCTGTAACGGTCAGGCCATCGATGAGAACATCAAGTAAATTTCGTCTTGAATTAGAGGTCGGTAGAGGTTTTTCGTTCCGAGTTACCAATGCAGCGCCACCTCCAGTAGCTGCACTCGTTAGTTTCCCGAGAGCTGTCCTGAATAGGCCGGCGATGGAGAGCGCCGGCGTTGAGGGGAGCGTGACTGGCGACCCGAGGCGACGGCGAGCAGCTGGACCAGGGCCTCTGGGCGACGACGTCAGCGTAGGATGGCTCGGAGCGTAGCGTAGAACGGCGAGGCGGGGGGTCCTGAAGTTGGTCAGCGGCAAAACGTGGTGGCGAATACTGTCCACGATCTTGACGGCGATCGTTGGCAAACTCTTGTCGCACGACGGCTTGAATGAGCGATATTTTTGCCAAGTTGTCTACCGCGGGGGGGCTGATAAGTGGCGGGAGCCATGGCTTCCAGCTCTTGGCGACCAATCCTTGTGATGTGGGAAGAATTCGCGAATGGACGCGGCGTCACAGGATCTCCGCAGGAAGAAGTTGCAGCGGTGTTCGGGAGTCGGTTGAAGCGTTGAGTAATTCTTCTGCTTTTGATTTGTTCAAACCGCCGACATTCAGTGATAATCGAGTCGGTCCTACGGCACAGGACCAGCACGTCTTGAATGTCCGCGACGTACGATTCGGTGGGAAATTGAACTCGCGACGCGAGTTCCTCTCTGGCTGCCCTCTGTCGAGCAACTGACCGGCCGAACAAGTCGCGGAGCTTCTGCTTGCATACGTCCCAACTTGTTAGGTCTTCTTCATGCGTCTCGTACTTCGCAGGTAAAATGTGACGTTGGCCAGCATAAGTGTTTCACCCCACCTGTAGTGTTTGCTGACGCGCTCGCATAAAACGAGCCACTCGTCAACGTCAGTTGTGTCCGTGCCGCAAAATGTACCAGGGTCAAGAAGCTGGGAAGGGATCACAGGTGACGGAATTGGCGTGGACTGCGAGGACTGCGCGCCGTCTTCAGGCATCGTGGCTGGACGAAGGTGGCGTCCGCTACGGAGATCCTGAGTCGGGTTGTTGGAAGAACCGCAACCTCCACCAAAAAGATGTTACGGGAAGTATTTATTAAGTTAGCACCGGTCGGGTTAACACTGCACACAGCGCACCGGAATGCAGGACAACAGGACAGCTCAGACTCAGCCCCGCAACAACAACGTCGTCGTCTGCATTCATTCGGTGCCATTTCGACGCCCGTGCCAGAGGTACCTTTACATACCCGTGACAATACGAATGGGATAACCAACTGTAAGTGCACTGATTGTATAGACAGCGTATCAAAGGTAAACCGTTTTTGAAACATCTATTAGCTTAGGGATATGTATTTTACTTCTCGAGTATATGCACGGCAAGCTGCTATAAAGTTAACATTTCTAGTTAATAGCAAAAACATAAGCGCTGATTACAACAATGTCGCAAGAAAGTGCTGTATAGAAACGTATTAGTATATAACTCAGTGCAAGATTCGTTCGAGGACTACATTTGAGATTTTAATAACTTTGCTTCCATCGTGTCGCACACTGTTACAGAGTGCTGATGAGAGCACGACACCGTAAAACTATCTTGCGTGTGGAATGTCTCGTTTTTCAAGGAGTCTATGTTTTATACCGTTTTATAACGCGTATTGTGTTCGAAACGCCTAAACTGTTGTAGATTGAATCTTTTTTATTCGTAACAACACACTTGCAACAATAGGAGAGTAACCTGTACGGAGGAATGCACTTAGCCTTCAGCATCTATACAGTGGCGTTAGCGAGCTTTTTTTTTATTGCTGATGAAATCGTGTGACAAAATTTCGTATGTCATAAGCGGCAAACATTTGTGTGTATTTAACAAATAAATTCCTTCAGAACACCAGCGGATGTGGCTTTTCTAATAAGTGCGCACTGTAGGACCCCCAAGCGGAGCGCCAACGCTACTCAATAGAGGCTCGAGGTGGACGTTGTTACTGCTTTGACTAGGCGTGGCCTCCGCGATTATCTCCGAGAAGCGTTGCTGGAGCCAATCGCGGAGACCAGTGACGAAAACTAGGCTGTCACATCTTCTAATCGGTGTTTTTCGCGTCGTTCGCAAACTTTTCGTCCTTCTTTAGTGTACGCGCAATATTAAGGACCTTCTAATATCATCTCAAAGAAAAAAAAAGATAATGTATCATTATGTTTGGCGTCAATATGTTAAAAAAAAACGCCAGGCCTGCGCGGAACGCGCAGCACAGTCACAGCGAAAGCTGGAAGAGCGGCCTTTCTAGAGCCTTTTTTTTTAAAACACTCTTGGAGCAACTACTACAGGAATACTTTCATGGTACCCACTACGCCATAAATCATCATAATTTTTGTGTAGTGGGGAAGCGCCCTCTATGCCATTAATCGTCATTCTTCGGAAAAGCGCGGTACCCGCTACAGACTTGTAACGCATTATGTGCACTTTGTTGATGCTGTGGCTGACGAGGATGAAGAATTATGCCTGAGGCTTTTGTAATGGGTTGGAGCATTGAACGACCCACTCGTTACGCAATTCGCGTTGTGTGACGCCTGGTTGTTACTTTACTGTTCTAAAACGCTTTTCAACACACGTTAACGCGATTCCTTACCCGACATGAAGCCTGCATAGGGTCAGTTTGCTCAACAATTTCAAGCAGCGACGTAGCTCAGTGGTAGAGTGCTGGGTTGCCACGCAGCAGACCCGCGTTCGATTCTCATTCTCTCGTAGATGTTTTTTTTTTTATTTAGTTTTTTTCTTATTCCGTGCGATATTCGTTACGGACACCGGCGGCGGCTGCGGACAACTACGGCGCAAAAAGGGCCCGTGTTGTGATCTCATAACAGCTTTCGATGTAAAAGTTGGTGTGCAGACCTAACTAAGAAGCATGCTCCGACGTCGTTCCATTTCCAAACTAATAAAACAATGCACTTTGTGTTGCAACGAATGTTACGGGCATGCTGACATTAGCTGTAAGAAAAGCAGAACTCTGTGGTGAAAAGTGGTGTCATGAGCAACAGAAATACCATGCATCGTTTTTTTACCTTCTCTGAAATGATTAAATCAGTCCAGTTGTCCTGACGCTGAAGGTGGGTGAACTCTTCGATGAAAGGGGTCCGCGATTCTTCAGCCATAATGTATGCCTAACAGTGAAGACAAGAAGGTAAATTCAGATCACATAGCTGCTTCGACATTTTTTTTTTTTTTGCAAGACCTTGACCGGGAAATGAGGCTTGCTACGTTAATCTGAATTGCTCCCCGACGTGGCGATTATCAGACGCTCTACATAAACTTTGTCCATGCATAAGGTACACTAAGATGTGAATGATCATTTTCGTATTTTTATATTATTTTATGGTAATAAACAAGACCGCTGATAGCTATATTAGCTGTGTTATTTCACTACGTATCTACGCATAAAAAAATCTCCACCTTCTTTTAAGTCCACTTGTGTTTTAACTGCCAGAAGAAGTTGTGTGAGTGCGCTGTGTCACAGAAATGGAAACGCATTTTCCTCGCGTACAGACTTGATTTTCGAGTCAACTAGTTTGGAGGAACTATAATTTTCGGCATCTTGATGTGCGCTAGTCTGTACACGCGTGGTGCAAACTCTACGGCATAGCTTGCGCCGCAGAGGTCACTTCTTAGAGCGTGCTGCTTTACGCACGTAGCCGATGCATTCACTCAGTTTCCTTGGTGTCTAAGAAAATCATGCGCATACCATGTGTACTCCTTGGCTGTAAAATTAACGCAGGATGCCACTTAGCATACGTATTCATAGTCAGGTGATTATTCTGAAAAGATGTGAGGGTTTTCTACGAAGGGAAAATATAACGCGAAGCTTCTTGTATGTAATGCTAAAAAAAATGCAAAATATGAGAATATAGAAGACTTCTGAAACAAAATAAAACACCGCATAATTATGAGAGCGTTTTCGCGCAAACAATATAGGCCTCAGAACATTGCATGATGCCAGGAAAATTTGCGCATGGAAGGATCGCTATGAGGCATTGCCGATCCTTCCCTCTACTTTTTTTTTCTGTGCTCTACCGCTTGTATGCGCAACTTTTCCTAACATAGACATGCACCAATTCGGTCAGAGTTGTTCTACAATGTTGGATGAAGCAAGTCATGCAAGGCACTTGCCCCAAAATTGTCTATGCTTTCTCACACCAAATCCTTATTCCTTTGTTTAGATGTATCTAAAAATGCGAAAGATTTTTTGTTATGTCCAGCAGATGCCATTACCTCATGGTACAAGTCTAAGTGTAGGCTTTTTTTAACATTCTGCAAAGCTATTACAAAACTTAAGATTACATATGTCGATATCATGATCGTCGACCTGGGTAAGATTTAGACGCGTGCCGCAACGGAGGCTATGGCTTCATTTTCACCTCGCGGGCCTCTTGAACATGCCTGTAAATCTGAGCGCGGAGGTACTCTTTCACGTCGTCCTCGTCGCAATTTTGTCACCGTGACCAGCAATTGAACGAATCTCCTCGAGTTAAGCGTTGAGGGCCACAGCCTCTGAGCACAGACACTGGGTCCGTGCCTGAGTATTACAACAACCGACATGTGAGAGGAACAGATGGATTACAATTTGTGTATGTAAATTTGACGAATTCATTGCGGTGATTTCTTTTATATCCAGCGCCCCCCAAGAAGAACACATGCAATTTTAAAGTCTTGCTTCAGAGCTTGGCCATTCTTGGTCTCATATTGCTCGTTAGTGCCCTCTTTCTGAAGATGAGTTAGCCCTTTAAAACTAGCAACAACGTATTTTTAGTCTTGTTCTTGCTGTGTAGGTGCATTTGCTCTGTGTTGTATTTTTTTCACCTCACGTAAAAAGTCTGATAAGCACCTGCACTTCTGTACTGATCTTCTTGTGCAAGTTGAAGTTGAATGTTTTATAAGAGAGCATCGAGCGAAGCATATTGAGCGAGAATGCTGGCGTCCGTAGCAGCAAAACGACGGCTAAATTCTCATTAGCAGCGATGTCCTAGCACAATGGAATAAAGGAACACCTATTACATGGCAGGCCCTTGCACGCTGCTTGATAACATCACCCTCATTTGATCGAGAGTCCGATGTCGCCACTTTTGTAAAAACGGTTTCGCTAATAGACCTGTCATTGTATTTATCTGACCTGTTTTCAGTTTTATTTCGTATTATTGTTTTATAGATAAGCATGCTTTGGACAGGATGGCTGTGGGTAGTTAATAAGAACTGACAGACAATGATGCCAAGGAAGGTATAGGGAATGTTATTAGTAGTAATTGTAATGTAAATGCGAAGAAAGAGAAGTGGACTAAAAGATAACTTGCCGCTGGCAGGTACCGAATCTGCGACCTTCGAATAACGCGTCCGATGCTCTACCAACTGTGCTACAGCGGCGGTCATCCCCCCCGTACACAAGTTATCTTTTTTGTCCACATTTCTTTGTTCACGTTCACATTACAACTACTAACAACGTCCCCTATACATTCTTCGGCATCATTGTCTGTTAGTTCTCCGAAGGTCGCGAGTTCGATCCCGGCCGCGGCGGTCGAATTTCGATGGAGGCGAAATGATAGAGGCGCGTGTACTGTGCGATGTCAGTGCACGTTCAAGAACACCAGATGGTCGAAATTTCCAAAGCCCTCCAACTACGGCATCTCTCATAATCATATCGTGGCTTTGGGACGTAAAACCCCACATATTATTATTATATGTCTGTTAGTTCTCATTAGTATTGTGTCTAAGAAAAAAAGACGGGCGCTTGAATTTGCCCTTTTTCCCTCGTGGGTAGTTAAGTAGCACAGCAGATATTTGTTATTTCAGGTAATAGTTCATAAACAATTAAGTGTTCGAGCTACAAGTAGATTTTCGAATAAAGTTAATGTTCGAACGTGGCAGATGCTGTCATCGGACGGCGGCTGCAGGGCATGCCCCTGGCGTCCGCGGCTCTAAACTGCACGTATATGTCGTACCTTTTTAAAGACGACACTCTTTCTTGGGATACTTCAACGCAGACATTTTGGTCTGTCTGTCTGTAGGTGTTTCTATTGGTCTGTCTGTCACCCGATTCAGCCACCCGGCCAAAGTTTAACCACTTGCTGACCGCCCAGCCATCTTGAACAAGCGTTTGCGTCAATACTTTTGGAAGATTGTCCATCAAAAAGCAAATATTACGAATATCTGAGGCGCAACATCAATACGTAAGTAGTAGGTGGTATGTTCCTTTACAAGAAAATACATAGGTACGTAGTTCTGAAGACCCAAGTGTTTCTTAGGCTGCGCTGAAAATGCGACGCTATGCACGAAAAAGCCCTAGGCCGACGATATGGCGCTGCCGCTGGCAGTGGCCCTGGGTTCTGCTCAAGCTCATGTTTCTCGACACCACTGCCAGATGGCGTCCATATCTCACGCAGCGCCTCCTCTATTTTATCAATGCCAGCCAGATGCGGCCGATTCAACATAAAGGAGGCGCTGTCTGAGGCAAGGCAAAACATTGTAGTACGGCCGGCAGAAGACTATCGTCTTTCGACGACATTTGCACGCAGATACGCGGCCAATATTTTTCTGCGTTCGCTTCTGTTTAGCTGTGTAAGCTGCTCAAAAATAATTTATTGCCAACTAGTGCAAGCCACCCTTCTTGTGCCTAAGTATGATAACAGCAAACATAAGCTTGCGCAGAGTTCCCCTTCAGGAGAAGGGGGGGGGGGAGAGGTTTATCGCAGTTCTTTAGGTGACTAGGGGCGCGGTGACTAGGGACGCGCGCATGCATGTGTAAGTGTACGTGTGCGCGCGTGTGCGTGCTTGTGTATTTGCGCGCGCGCATCTATGTGTACGTGTGTGTGGTGTGCGCAGACGCGTGTATGTGTCCGTGTGTGTGTGCGCGCGTGTATGTGTGTGTCTGCGTGCGCGCACTCACATGCACGCGCGTGCGCGCACACGTGCGTGAGCACGCTAACAGACACACGCAGGCGCGCGTGCAAACACACACACACGCACGGACACACACACGCAGGCACACAGGCGCGCGCGCACGTATATTTAGAACCCAAGGAGCCTCCGCTTCTTCTTTTGGGAGTTTAAACGACCAGACTCCTTTAGAGCTATGATTTCAGCAAACAAGCAAGCAACAGCAACAAATTAACGCAACCAGTTCACGCGTGAATGGGCACGGTGCATACGTTAGGAGCCGCCAAAGTCGCGCGCGGCCTCCAGCGCCAAAGCGGCCGCGGCAGCAGATTTGGTGTGATGCAGGAGCAGACGACGCAAGCGGCGGCAAGCCACTGCGCCGTGCTTTGGTGCTTCGCTTGAGGCGTTTTCGTTCCCGTTTGCTTTCAAAAGACTTTTTGCTTTTTTTTTCCGCCAGATTTCGTGCACCCTCAGGCGAACGCGGCCACATCAAATTCTTGGCGAAAACTACTACGGAGGCGACGAGCCCGCTGAGCGAAACAGCACGCGTGTAGCGCGGGCCGCTTCGCTCACTAAACGATCAAAGCTTATCACCGTCGGGCTTACGCGGCAGCGAACTCGACGGCAGCTTGAAACAGGCGACAGCAGCGATTGTACTGATCGCGTTGATAACGCTGACGGGCCGTCGCTCTGACCACTGGCCAAGCGAGAAAAGCAAGAAAAGCATTGGCATCGGAAAAGGCTTTGGTCGCGATTGCTCCCCTGTGCAAGCGGCTGAGAATATCCTTCCAAAATTGCGCTTGTTGCCGCTAGAGGCGCCTTCATGAGTTACGTCTGCACGGAGCCTATAGCAGGATGAATACAGAAGCCCTGCGCGCCGCTCCGAAGTGATGGTGGGTGGCCTCCGCCGCTTGGCGCGGAGCTGCCGCGGCCGGCACGGAGAGCGGCGTTGCGTCAGGAAAAGAGGGTGGCGTTGGGGCGGCGTGGGTAGAGCGGCGAGATGAAAGAATCGCAAAACTCTCCGGAAGGGTATATATGGCTCTGATCAAAGCTAGGGAGCCTACATGACCGGCCGTTTTAGGGTGATGTCAGCCTTTGACCCACTACATGCCGCCAACGCACCGCCGCCCGCCAAAACACAATGTTGCCATACAGCGGCGCCGCGCTATCGTGCCATCTTGGTGCCCGCACTGCGTCTACGCCCGGTTCCGTTTAATCCTCGACACGGCGCCAACGTAGCGGTACCGTGTTAATTGCTGTCGGTGAAGCCTGAGAATGCCCGATTGCTGCGTACCGCTGTGCACTAACCACACCAGAAAGGGCTTGCGAATGTTCCGCTTCCAGCGAGCCCTGGCCGACGGCTACTCTGGCTCGCTCAAATAAATCGAGACGGCTGGGAGCCCACCAGTGCGTCTCGTATTTGCTCTGTGAGTACTGCGCATTTCGTTCACTGTTTTTTGCTGCAGGACATGTTATATGTGTTTCACGGTGTACGCGAATGCACAATTAACCGAAGTTGTCGTTGCTGCGTTCACGCATTGTGAGTAGGCTGCCTACATACGGGACGCGTCGCACGTATATTTAGAATCCAAAGAGCATCCGCTTCTTCTTTCGGGAGTTTAAATGATCAGACTCCTTCATAGCTATGATTTCAGCAAACAAGCAAGCAGCAACAACTAATTCACGCAGCAAGTTTACGCGTGAGTACCAGGATGAATACAGAAGCCCCGTAGGCCGCTCCGAGGTGATGGTGAGTGGCCTCCGCCGCTCCGCGCGGAGCTGCCGTGGCCGGTACGGAGAGAGGCGTTACGTCAGGAAAAGAGGGCGGCGTTAGGGCGGGGTGCGTAGAGCGGCGAGATGAAAGAATCGCCAAACTCTCCCGAAGGGTATATATGGCTCTGATGAAAGCGCCCTACCAACGCCGCCTAGGTGGCGTTGGCCCTACTTGAAACACAGTGTAGCGTGGCCTCCGCAATCAGCTCCGAGAATGTTTCCGGAGCTAATTTCGTAGGCCACAAAAGGAGGCGGTAATTTCGACGTGCTCTACGCGCTGATTTGGCTCGGTGACGACGCAGTTACGTGCTTTGTCTTTCGCGTTGTATTTGGGGGGAGTTACGTGCTTCGTCTTTCGCGTTGTGCTAGCGTGTGCAACGTAGTGCAGCTTCCATATGCACCAATGGTGTATTTCCGCCATCTACTGATACAAGCGATACCATTGCGATGGCAACGACTACGCGACTGCTGCATTAAGTGCCACCGAAAGACACCGGCGTCGACGGGCGAATGTCACGCAAGTGAGTTCCGTGCAGCGATGGACACGCCAGGGGGGAGCGGAAGGTCTTCGCACGTTCACGGCTCAAGCTGACCCTTACAAAAATTTGTACCAACCGTCAAAAGACGTTTTATTGGGAAAAGTCGATGGAACGTACCGACGGTAAATTGAAAGTCAATAGACCGTCCTATATACCAGCTACCAACAATCCGTCGACTATTGGCCACCGATAACCAATAGAAATTTCCTTAATAACTTTCAATAGACGCTAAAGGAACGTTAAATTGAAGGTTGTTAGATTGTTTTTAAACGTGCTACGTACCAGCATCCAACATTTAGTCGGCTATTGGCGTCCGATAACCAATTGAAAGTTCCTTTACAACGTTCAATAGACGCTAAAGAAACATTGAATTGAAAGTTGTTAGATTGTTTTTAAACGTGCTACGTACCAGCATCCAACATTTAGTCGACTATTGGCGTCCGATAACCAATTGAAAGTTCCTTTATAACGTTCAATAGACGCTAAAGAAACATTAAATTGAAAGTTGTTACACTGTTTTGCAAGCGTCCTACATAGCTGTTACCAATGTGTTGTCAGCGATTGGTCATTGAAGTGTTGTTGAGGCATCTTGCCTAATAAGATTGTTATTGCTTTAGGAGAACGGCCGAATGTAAATGCACTTCTGTGCTACATTATATTACAGAAGGGCCTACACCTACACTTGGCCGTACTCTTAAATTGAGAAGGATCTCAAGCAGGCAAGATAGCTTTAATAAAGGTTGCTGTAAAGTGCAATAAAGCTTTTCATAATGTAGTTCTTAAACACACCACATGCTTGACATCGTGATAGTTCCAGCAGGGCAGTTTCAAGTTTACCGTAAACAGTAAATGATATGTAAAGCCCAAAGTGTTTGCACAAAATATATTTTGAAAGAGTGTCAGGACCTCTGACTACATGTCAACTATATCGACACCTGAAGTTCTGACTGAAGTTCTGATGGAAGTTACCAGAGTTCCTGTCCAATTACAAAAATAAGGGAACACAATTTTTTGAAGTAAGATGTTTATTTTTTAGCACCATAAGTGATTGAATGTGTAACTATAAGTGTCGTGACATAGCGCAGAACCTCCAAAAAGGCACTTCATGCGTAAACTGCCTACAGCGTGCCAAAACGACAATTAAATGGTAAGGAAAGGATCATTTGCATAAATAAAAAATTAATTGTAATAAGCCGACTATATATACGAGGGGACGTCAAAAAGTAAATCAACGTTTTTTATCTCTTGCACTAGGGTTTGTTAACACTGCTAGTATCCAGCGCTGAATTAGTGTTATCTGCAACACTTCTATGCAACATGTTACTCTTATGCCCACTTTAGTTGTTAGAGTGTAACAGGACGTTAAGAATGACAGCCCCATCGTCAACCTGCACTAGGAGAAAATGAGGGCAGTGATTCACTTTTTTTTTGGAAGCTCCCGATCAGGAAGTCATCTAATGCAAGCACAGTATGGTGGCATTTGTTAATCACAAAGCAAGACCCACGAATGGACAGTGTGGTTCTAACAGGAAGAACTTTTTTATGTGACGTGGAAAGATAGAGCAAGACATCGACGTTTGAGGGTATGGGGATGGAACACAGACGAATCACAATGGACGAAATTTTGGTCCAGCGAATTCCATCTGACAAAACAGACCAAATTTTTCGAAAGTGTGAGCAGGGTGGTTCTCAAAGGAATAGTCAGCACCGCATAAGGCACAAAGTTTGGACACCTCTCTTGTAAACATTTGACCGTTATCAAAATGAGGAAGATAAGATTTTTTACAGCAAATAGTTAATGTACATGAAACTTGTGTACATCATCATGAACCAGAAAGTAAGGCTGCGAGCACAGTTTATAACTCATCATCCCCAGAAGTTAAGGAATGTGTATGTCAACCATGAGCTGGTAAGTAATGCTAACAATAATCGGGAACATGTAAGGTGGGGAAGCCATTCATTTCACTCGAAAAGGCGAAACTGCGAACATTGCGAACTATTGTTATGTGCTGCAAAGGAACCTGAAATCAGATTTAAACAGTGTAAAATTGCGAAAAGGTGTCATCCTGCAGCAAGATAATGCTAGGCCACATTCTGCTAAACGGACGGCCAATACAATAAATGAGTTGGGAATGGAATTGCCGGAACCCCCGCTACGCAGTCCAAACCTGGCTCCAAGTGATTTTCATATGCTTGGAGCATTGATGGAAAAAGATTCGCTATTGATACAGAAGTCATAGATGCTGTGCAAAATTGGCTACAGGTGCAACCTAAAAACATGTTTCTCTGATGGAATAAAAAAAAACTTACGAAACATCGGGCACAACGTGTTGAAGTGGAGGGAAGTTAGGTAAAAAATAACGTATGTTTCAGTGTTCTATCATTAGAATAAATGTACCTCTTCTCAAAAATTCCGTTACTTTTTGACTCCCCCTCAT
The DNA here is from genome assembly GCA_030522465.1 of Rhipicephalus appendiculatus. Classification (NCBI taxonomy): domain Eukaryota; kingdom Metazoa; phylum Arthropoda; class Arachnida; order Ixodida; family Ixodidae; genus Rhipicephalus; species Rhipicephalus appendiculatus. Next base: position 23,685 of record JALIZH010015540.1, read on the forward strand.
ACATAGTAGGTAACAAATAAACTATTTGGAACCATAAACATTTACATTAGAGACATCAGAAGTTAATAAAGCACATTGACGCTGTTGAGAGTGCACACACAAATGAAAGAGAAAATTAAGAGGAAAGTAAGTGGGTGGTGTTATTTGTAGAAAGTGTGTGCTTTTATAAACATTGTCAAAATGAATCATCATGAACTTGCCCGAAGACATATTTACAGCTCACTCTCTCTAACTGTGTATTAACTTGCACATCACAAAATCAGAAAATTTCACAAGGTAAGGTAAGATTGGTGTTAGATTAAGTTAATGTGACCAGTCAAACACTTGCACATTACAAAATCCACAGCTCTTCACTGTTGGTTGCACAGTCCATCTTCAGCTGCTCAGGCGACACTGGTTCCTTCGACAGAAGTGGGGCCAGGGTGTTCCTTCTCTACCGTACATTCGCAACCGGAAGCCTAAAATAAAGACAGGAGTAATCACCAAAAGTTTCTCAAGACAGAGCACAACGTACAATATGCTCCCGTCATACTGGAGTTTTCTTAGTTCTGTGTGGGTATAAATGCAGTGCATGGCCAGCATATTCAGTGGCACCTGACTTCATGCAGTGAGAAATGCAAAAAAAGCCGTGCTGCAGAATAAATGCAACAAAAAGCGTGTTGTGGCAGAACTTTTCATATCTTTGATGTCAAAGATCTGAACCTTACTTTACCCTTTTAGCTCGCTCATGCACCAGTGTGAAGGTACAGCTCTGAGGCAAAGACGCTCACTGTTAGCTGCATGTGTCGACCACGCGCGTTATTGAAAGTTAAATGCTGTGTGTGAGCAATGTTGTTTTATTTTTATTTATTGACGAAATAAAAAATACAAGAACATAGACATATAACTGCACATTTGAAGGCCCTGAAGTAAAAACTGTCGGGGGGACCTCCTAACAAGAAATAAATGGGGGGTTACAACATTCTCGGCAAACAGCGAGTCATATATTTTATGCAACTTGTAGTGCGTCAGTAACAAAAGAGAAGACTAATCATGAATTTTAAAAAATCGTTATGATAATCACAAACGATAAAATGAGTGATTTACAAAGTCAGATGGAAGAAATTACTAAGATAATGGCTGTTATAGGTAAATTCTGTTCTTGCAGGTGGCCAAACGTATGCATGAGTGCATCCACACAGGCACATTTGTATTTCTGTAGTTATACTGTGATACTCATTCTTCAATAGGTTTCTTTGTAGCGTGCATACACGACAGTACAAAATGAAGGCACATATAGACACACTGTGTTTCTATGTGTGCCTACATTTTGTCCTGTCGTGTACATGCACTACAAAGAAACCTATTGAAGACGTGCTAACAAGCCCACATCACATCCCTTGGGAGATTCACTCAATGTGATTTTAAAAAAAAGGAAATTTAATGCAATATGCACGTTACAAATATTTTATTCGTTGCATAAAAGCACAATATCAATGCGCACACATGACAGTATGCACTTTCATCATGGATCCACTGCAGGTAACATGCAAAATTAAATTATGTGTTTCCTTGTGAGTACAACTAATGCAGCTTCCTTCAGGCTGCTCACATTTGGCATGCTTATATACTGTCAGAAATTGGGTTCACTAAATGGCTACTGTGTGCTGCTAAATTGTGGTCATTAGTTTCAATGGTTCTGGTTGGCTTTTAAAAAGGCGATACAGTAAAAGCTCATTAATTCGAACTGACGCTCTGGTCCCGGTGCAGCCTGTGTACACAATTTCAATGAGCGAAAACTCCCGATAATTAGAATGCGTCGGTATCCACATCTGTTAATTCGAACTTGGAGCCCCTTGTTTTCATAGCTCCTCCAGAGGTCGATACAGAGGGATAGCAGTCAGGGCTGCCAGGTCGAAAAGGCAAAAAATAGCCAGAAAATTGGAAAAACTAGCCAAACAGTAGCCAACTTGAGCCAAGGGCACTAAAAGTAGCCATGCATATGTGAAAACCACTTACACATTTTTATTTAAATGACTAAATGCAAAAGCCTTTCAGCAAAAATGTAAATATGTGCAACATGAACACTTCACAATCATAATTCCTGAGATTCCAGCATAAGTTCTTGACTTAAGCAATCATTTTGTTTACACTGTCGAGGGATAGACTCTTCACGCATCTTACGAGACTTTTTTTTTTAATGACTGGAAGTTGCGACAATAAAAAGTCTATGGTATGATGAGTGCGCTCAAAATCGCAGTTGCTTGCCTTGAAGCACAAGTTGTTGCTACTTTTGCATTAATTTATTCTGTGCTGACGAATCCAGAATTGCAGTCCCTACCTAAGCCTAAGAAATGATAGAAGTAGTTCAGCGGATATCTTACAAGAATTTATTCAGCACATAGGCGTGCGCCCTGCACACGCCTACGTGCTGAAGACTGTTTGACTGGCAGTTTACCTGTAGTTCTTTTGTATTTATGCTGTGGTCGCCACCAGCGACTGCCTGCTTAGAGCACTGCGCCATCCTTTTCAATAAAGTTTATTATCTGCATAATCAATGTGCCAAATTGAATTTTTAGAACTGGAAGCCCGCTTTGACTGCCATGTTTGGTAACATATAATGAAACACCAGCGGCTTCAACGTCAACAGATATTGATGATATTGCTTCAGTCAAGGGGAAAAGAAAATACCCAGAAAGGAGCCAATAGCCAAGACAGTTTTTTTGCCGCCACCGGCATAAAAAAGTAGCCAAATTGGCGCAAAGTAGCCAAACCTGGCAACCCTTATCATAGTGTGTTGCAAAACCAAACCAAGTTTTCTAGAGATGCAAAACAACAAACAGGAGCATTTCTTAGCAGACCAGAATTCGTATGCTGAGCTGGGTCTCGGGCAAGCTACAAATGATGCACATGGAGTCGCGATGGAAGAAACGCAAAAATGCAGATTACTCATTACTTTTAACTATGATTGCATGTAAATAAACATCTTTTGGAGCATAAATAGCATCACGTTTTTCGACATTAAGGATCACTGCTCATATGAAGGCATGATGGTGCTTGTTTCTGGCGTTCTGACTGCCCATTTAATTCTGTTCACTGTTAGAGCTATATGAACTTAATTTACGAAATCAGCTGCCACAAACGTGTAGTAGCGCCTAGTTTGCGATATCGAGTCCAGAGGTGGCTTGTTTGGGTTCTGTCCGCGCAGCGTGGCAAAATATCCGTTCATTTTAGCACTTGCACGCTAATTAGAACAATTTGATAGTCCCCTTCAAGTTCAAATTAACAAGGTTTTACTGCATTCCACACCAAACAGCACAGGCTTCAAATGGCCATATGGGTAAAGAGGTGGAAATGCTAAGGCTTACAAAACATCAATATTGAACCACACGTCATCACAATAAAGCATGCAAGCTTCTGCGACAATCTCCGGCAACCAAAATCTCGCAAGCTATTGACAGCTTCATAACGTAAGGTTTACGAACTAGACATAAAGGCAGCATAAACACATTGCACTTAATCTGCTTCAATATTAAACGACATGGCCACCATGTTATTGGCCTCTGTACGTCAATAACAAAGGAACTTGAAAGTGATGTGACAATAACATTTAACACGACGTCACAAACCTTGCATCCTACCGTGCGGTGCACCAACATGGTGATTTCAATGCAAGCCATCTATACACAATAATCACTTGGTGAATCTGATTTTTTGAAGTTATATATTTGTTCCAATGCCAACAGCTTCTAAAAAAGGCACTTTAGATTTGTTGTGTTCTCAGATAAATACATCGCCAAATTTTACCTTTCAGCCGCAACACATGCATGACTTATGCATGCATACCGCGAAGTATGTATAATTTTATAGTGAGCTTTGAGCAATAACTAACGTAATCATATCCTGCACATACCACAGATACCTTGAACATCTGTATCACAGGCCTAAAGAATGTACTATACAAGATAAACCGTTAGGCTTGTAATTTATTCGAAAATGTCATTGGAGTTTTGTGTTCAAACCGTGTTTTATAATGTTCGTACATGTAAAGGTATTTAGCGAAGTTTTAACGCTAAAGTGGGGCAAGGCGCATACAATTCTTAAATACCAGAACAAAATAATGAAAGGTGAACATGGTGGCAACAAGCAGTATCAAATAAATTGTGCTCGAACGCGTGAACTAATGCTCAACCTAGCGCTTGCACAGTTAAGGTACGGCTATTCGGCCACACAGAGACAAAATGTATTGACCTAGGCGTAATTGCACGCTTCGCGAGCCGTACCTACAGCACGCTGTGTCAAGATCACGCTCACGTATCAACCGGAATGTTATGTTACGGTAGTTTAATGATACATGCCTGCGCGGATGCAAACACAAGCACACATTTGGTCACACAGGAAACAAATGACTCTGATAGTAGTCGCACACATTGCTCACATAACGATCCTGTAGCTGTTTTCTTTAGCGCCGAAAACAAACAAGGACGGGAAAAGAACGACACGGACAACGCGTCATTCTTTTCCGCCCAGCGTACTTTTTATAGTACAGTATCATAACTCCTGAAGAAACACACGTAGCTCTATGAAAATTTGCACGTGTGGTTATCTGTCGTGGTTAATTAAATAAGCAAAATGTCAATAAAATCGGACCAGTAGTTCTTTCGTGGTCCTTAATGGGTTAATTTTAGCTAATGGCACTTCACAGAACAAATTTTGACCGTTGGCCGTGGACTTGCTGTGGTATCAGAAATAACCTTTAGGTCAACCTGTGAACGTACCTTAACTCTTCGCGAGTAGCTGTTTCTCTGAAGGATTTGCAATTGTATTTTTAACCTCTAGAAAAACAGATTGTTAAAAATGGTTGTTGTAATTAAATACAAATCACAGGAAGAATGTACAATTGGTCACAACTAATAACAATACTGCTATTTTTTCGGCGAATATTATTTTAGCCTTCTTTAGGGAAAGCTTCTCTAAAGGGGCCATGACACCCAATTTTCGATCGTAATCTGTGGGCTAATCCTTCTCCATTCAAAAATAAGGTGGCCAAATTACAGCTCGTTTGGTAGAGCACTGAATTTATAACCGAATATTTTTATCAACACGCGAGCGACTTGGCAGTCGGGCAACACTGGCGCACTCGCGAGCCGTGATGCAAACAACAGCTACCTGTGCGAGCGTGTGCATTCCGGCGAACGATATTGTTCCGCGGTGCATCAGCTGCGCGTGAAATCGACACATTTTAGCTTTCTTCAGTTCGACACTTTGGATTTGCAGCGGCTGAAACTTTCGTAGAAGACGACGACTCCGCTTCTTGCTGTGCGTGACGTCACACCCGCCAAGGCAAAATGGCGGTCGCCGTCAGTGGGCGAGGTTTAAAGCCGACGACTGCTAGGGCTTGTTTTGGTCTGAAATATTCTTTTACGGCCCACTTTTCATATCAGTACAGGCATAATAGACCCTCTACTTCCAGTTTTCACTCTAAACCACAAATTGTTGGGTGACTGCATGCCATGGCCCCTTTAAAGAAAAGTAGGCAAACATTATTTTCACTTTCTTTAGGGAAAGTTCCTTTAAACGAAAGCAAGAAAACGTTCTTTTAACTTTCTTTAGGGAAAGTTCCTTTAAACGAAAGCAAGAAAACGTTCTTTTAACTTTCTTTAGGGAAAGTTCCTTTAAACGAAAGCAAGAAAACTTTCTTTTAACTTTCTTTAGGGAAAGTTCCTTTAAACGAAAGTAAAAAAACTTTCTTTTAGCTATCTTTAGGGAAAGTTCCTTTAAACGAAAGTAAAAAAACTTTCTGTTAACGGTATGTTAATAGAACGTCAAAGTCCGTAGCCCGTCATTAAAGTTGGTAGATCGTTGGTTGGACGTTTAAAAACGGTCAATATCCATTTTTGTAAGGGGAGAACTCTGCCTCTCGCGTTTGTGAAGTTTAGCGCATCGCGACCCAACTGGCTGCCATACAGACATCGATGCAAGACCGGAATGATCGCATCTTCGCCGAAGCGGCCTACCAGCATTACGCTGCTCGCCAACACGACGCCGCTTGCCAGGCACATCGACAGGACGGCCGCCAACTCGCAAGTCACGCACCCTTCGCTGCAGCGGACCGTGAGTCGAAAAACGATTGATTAAATCCCGTTCGGTTTCACTTGCACGGTTTGTGATTCACGTGTGATTTGCGCGATGCTCCGGGGCGTGCAATTCAGTGTCCCCGGAAACGATATCCCTCTTCAAAGGATAGCGCGCACTTACTACGGGGACAAAGGGAGAAGAACACGATAACACAAGCGCAAGGATAAGCCCCGTCGCGAGTCGTTGGTTGTCGTGATGGAGATATGCCACCAGGAGTCAACACGGAATGCATTAACATCTAAGGGTGCTGTAGGCACTCAACACCAACAGACATTTATATATCAATGTGCAATAAACATTGCAGTACTTCTGTGAAGACACGTTTCACTTTCCCGTGTTATACCCATTCTTATATCAGGAAAATCAGCTACATTTTTGTGCTTAATTTTAATCTATTACAGTTAAGCCAGTCAGATAGATGTGTCAACCAAAGGTTTGCTTGTTGCTCAAGGTGATTTAAGGAGTTACCGGCCAAGAATATATTAGTGTCATCAGCGTATAGAACTACATCAGGTGTTAATGATATCTTAGGTAGATCGTTGATATAAATCAAGAAAAGCAAAGGCCCTAAGATTGATCCTTGTGAAACGCCGCACTTAATGATTTTTTATAAGTTCTAAAGCCTTTTTTCTATTCCCGTATAGAGGCAGTTTCAGTACTGAAATATGGTGCTTAACTTAGTCGAAAGCTTTCTTGAAATCGAGGAATATTCCTAAGCTAAGTAATTTATATTCAGAATTGTCAAGTTTTTTTCTTTAATATCGAGCAGCGCTGTTTCAGTAGATTTTTTTGGAAGCCATAGTATTTTACGATCACATTTTCTTGTAATATGTAATTAGAAAGTCGCAAGTTCATCACCTGCTCAAAAATTGTAGAGAATATAGGCAATAATGAGATGGGCCTATTGTTATTAAGATCATTTTTGTTGCCGCCTTTAAAGATGACAGATACCTTCTGCGATCTTTAGTTCATCAGGAAAAATAGCTTAACTAAGAATTGTGTTAGCGATATGCAATAGTGGCTTAATTATGGTATGGGCAACTGCTTTATTAGGCTGGGGTTTTAAGTGATCCACGCCACATGCACAGTTATTTTTTAATTTTTGCAATTGTTTGTACACTTCAGATTCAGATGTGCGAAACATGAAAACAGAGCATAAAATGTTCTTAGGCGCGTGGGAAGTCTGCTTGTTAATATCGACAAAAGGCCCTAGAAACGCCAATTCTAAGGAAATCTTCATTGAACTTATTAGCATGGTTTACCCTCTATCACGAGCTCCGATATAACCGATTTATCATCTTTGCCCATGAGGTCATTCACCTTTCTTCACACTTTTGTGGAATCATTCGATATCCTATCAAACATATTGTCACGTGGGTGTGACGTCGACGAAGGCAGCAGGCGACGTGTCCAAGATGAAACTGTTTATTAGGCCGAACTTGTGGCCCTTAAACAGAAAGTAAGATTACAGCAATACACGCTGGCACTGATAGCGGCGAGCAGAGCGTCGGCCGTCGATCAACTGACAAGCGGTGAAGAGCGTCGGCATTTATACGTGCGTCATAGAATATTCCAGTCTTATCACTCGTTCTCGCACCAGCTCTGGAATAAGCTCGAGTGTTCGCGTTGCCACGCGCATTTCTTATTTTCACTTTGCTTTATTCGGTTCTTCGCCCTCAAAGTCTGTCAGCAATGCTCAGCGCAAACCGCGCCTGATTGTTCTAGAAGCTTCGCGATTACTGTAGATCGTTTTGTTAAGATTGTGCGCAAGACGCGAACACTCACTCGAGCTTATTCCAGAGCTTGTGCGACAACATTTTCGTAGTACGCGATACGCGCTTGTTTGATATCTGAGCCAAGTTTATTACTACTTTTTTTATATGCAGCTAATGTGTCTAAGTTTTTGTTCTGATAAATAGATTAAACAGCCTATCATGCTCATTTATTCGTTTTAAAAGGCCTGAATCTATCCATAGATTCCTAGACCGACAGGGCTTCTTACTGTGCCTTAGGAAATGCAATGTCATATAGACCTTTGTAACTATTTAGAAAGAGGCGGTATGAAGCCACGGGATCTTTGATCTCCATTACTGGATTGCAGTTAGTACCTACGACTGAATGTTGAAACACCGCAATCTTTTCGGCAGACATTATTCTACATTTGGTGGATGCATTCTGAATTGTTTGGTTCTGTCTGGACAAGTATGGCGTGAAAAAATAAAGAAAGGCAAGTGGTCACTTAAATCTGCTATCAGTACACCGGCATCGCATTCAGGTGGCTCATAGTTTGTAAAACATAGGTCGAGTAGCGTTTCAGATATATCTGTAACTCATTGGCAAGTTAATTACATGTTGATATCCGAAATAGCAGGAAATGCCAATGAGGTTTTGCTAATTTGATGTTGCTGATAACAAGGCGATATTAAAGTCAACACAAAAAAATTGCAGGAAGTCTAGACTGAAAGCATTATTCTATAACACTTTCAAGATTACTAAGAAACGCAGTAACAGAACCAGAAGGGGGGTCTGTACATCAGGACAATAATTGTGACCATGCATGTGATCATTAGACATTCGTAGTGAAAATCAATTTTTGACTATTTCGAGGTAGTTTCATATTGAAGGGAGTTTTATTACATATAGCCAGATCAACCCGCCCCTACTCCCCTTCTGCGTTGTCGCGATATCGAATACATTCGTATCCAGCGAAACGTACATCAGGGCTATCATCAGAAAATCAGGTCTTTGTGAATGTTGAAATGTCGAAATTATGTTCAAGTGCATCGAAAAAAAGGCTTACGGATTCTTGTTTGTGTCTTAGGCTCCGCGCGTTTAGATTTAACAAGGACAGGTGTTTTACATTTCGTGTAGCTTTTAATTGCTGAAAAGAACAAGCATCATAATAGCTGTTCGACTGTGTGAATGAAGCCGCGAGCTAGGTGAACCAGAGAAACGGCAACTTTATGAGTTATCGCAACCCTTCCAGAACTTCAGCTGTTCTTATTCTAACTATTTGTTGACGTGAGCTTCGTCGCATAAACATCTTTCGATTTTTAGCCCAAGAAAACTGATACAGCAGTTCGAAGGCTTTACACCTCATCTGCCAGAACAACTTTTTATTCTGCGCAGATAGGTTTTCATTGAAAAAACCGGCAGATCCCACACGCACCGTGGGAATCGATGTGATGCGAAGCAGCCAGCAAGGAGCAAATCATGCTGTACATAATATGCATGTTATTATTTACATGATAGGACCTGTCATTTGTGTTCGTCAAACAGTCACGTCGCGCAATACAAATTTTGGCGTATATCAATCTAGCGAACTGGACGCAAGCGCACCACGATCGTGGCATGTAAGTGGCATTGTAGATGACATGCATGCCAAGATTTACATGTTACCACCTGCCACTTATGTTCGCTTAATTTTTTACCTCGAATCACAGCGAGACGCGAGACCAATCTGCCTCCATTTCGCATAGTTCGTATTCTCGCACTCTGCGCATCGTGCAGACGCCATCCGCGTTCCAGGGTTTAAATTGACGGACAATTTGTCAATTCCAAAGTGTGTTCCTCGAACGCCTGTGCCCATACGAGACGGGGCCGGTCAGAATGAAATGCGATGCGCGCGTCTCCCTCCTTGCATGATTAGAGACGCTGGGCAATGCGACGTTACGCAAGCAAAGCGCGAGCGCTCGTAGAGTCCAACGCGACCGGCGTCCGTTTGCGCGCCCCGGCGCCCACCTGGCACTGTGCCAGGGCACGGCTGGAGGGACGGACGGACGGACGGGCGGACACGAGCATGATACATTAAAGGCTTTCTACCTTAAAATATGTGGTGTATATCAAGCTGGCGAAACGGCCACAAGAGTGTCATGAGCGTGGCATGCAAATCATGTTGCACATGAAATGTCATGATTTGCATATTACCACTTGTCATTTATCCTTGTCATACAATCACGTCGCTGAATACCATATTTGGTGTATATCAAGCTAGCGAAACGGCCACGGGAGTACCATGAGTGTGGCATGCAAGTCATGTTGCGAATGACATGTCATGGTTTCCATATTAAAACGTCATTTATGCCCGCCATACAGTCACGTCTCTAAATACGAAGTTTGTTGCATATCAAGCTAGCGAAATGGCCACGAGTGCGTCATGAGCGTGCCATGCAAGTCATGTTGCACATGACATGTCACGATTTCCGCATTATTGGCAATTATGTTCGTCATACAGTCACGTAGTCAATACCAAATTTGGTGTATATCAAGCTAGCGAAACGGCCGTCAGCGCGCCATGAGCGTGGCATGTAAATCATGTTGTATATGACATGCTGGTCATGATTTTCATATTACCACCTGTCATTTATGCTAGTCATACAGTCACGTACCTCAATACCAAACTTGGTGTATATCAAGCTAGCGAAACGGCCACGAGAGTTTCATGAGCGTGGCATGCAAGTCATGTTGCACATGACATGTCATGATTTCCATATTACCACTTGGCATTTATGTTCGTCATACAGCGTCACGTCACTCAATACCAAATTTGGTGTATATCAAGCTAGCGAAAACGGCCGTCAGCGTGCCATGAGCGTGGCATGTAAATCATGTTGTACATGACATGCACGTCATTATTTGCATATTACCACCTGTCATTTATGTTCGTCATACAGTCACGTCGCTCAATCCCAAATTTGGTGTATATCAAGCTAGCGAAACGGCCGTCAGCGTGCCATGAGCGTGGCATGTAAATCATGTTGTACATGACATGCACGTCATTATTTGCATATTACCACCTGTCATTTATGTTCGTCATACAGTCCCGTCGCTCAATCCCAAATTTGCTATCAAGCTAACGAAACGGCCTTTCCGCGAGCGCGCCATGAGCATGGCATGTAAATCATACTTTTCATGACAAGTTATTCATGATTTTCATGATATGAAAAGCCATTTATGTTCGTCATACAGTCATGTTATGTCATACCAAATTTGGTATAAATCCCATTAACGATACGGCCAGGAGAGCACAAAGTCGTAGGCTAGATAGATAGATAGATAGATAGATACGCTCAAAGTCGCCGAAGTTCTGCTAAGAAATGCTTCGCATTTAAAAGGTCATAGACTTTGATTTCCTTTGTTGTTGTCGATGCTTAAGCCAGTTATCTCGCGTCAGTCGAGATGAGAAGCCTACGAAAATAGGGGCTGATGGTACCCTCTTCTGATGGTACCCTCTTCTTTGGCAGCAGGTGGGGTTTCAAGGGCCGTACCAGTGACAATACTTTCACATTAGATGCTTTCTATATGAAGATAGTAGAGGCGTAACAAATGAAATTTATTGAAGGTTATAATCCATTGTAATCCATTAGTAAGACTCAATCTGCCGCTGAAGGGTATGACACAGAATACCGGACTGCGCAGCAAGTTCCTTCAAAGCCATGATTTTTCTCTCGCAAGTGGCGTTCGCTTGAAGGTGTCACTCCTTTCCATAGGTGGACTAACCACATTTGTTATTCGGACATTCGTAGATAACGCGTGCCTCCTCAGCACTACTTTGCTCTGCACGCTCGGCAGACTCGATCTCAGCTCTAGCTTCAGCCTCATTAGCACTGCTGCTGGCCGGCATGGCACCGCACTCTGTAAAAACCAAGCAGAGGACGGAAGTTGTATAAACATCAAAAAGTGATAGAAGTAACGCAGCGAACAATAATTTTAGAAAAATCACAACGGTGATAGCTCGAATACCTGACTCAGGATTGAGTTTTTTTCTTTTTACATGTGCAATAACACAAATGATGAGTTTCTGCAAAAGCAAAGAGTAAACGTCGCTGAGTTGAATATGTTTAGCCGCAGCACAGCATCGGTCGAGTCTAGTTTAAGAGAACTTACAATGCTTGGGTCAGGAAACACATAAAAGGTTGGTTATGCCTAGTGTCGTAAGCATGCAGTAGACATTCCCAACTCATGGCCAAGAACATACCAGTTGTCCTCATAGCGGATAACATAGAACGATTGTTTTTTTTTTAAATACTAACATTTGGGTGAAAAACGGGAAGTATAAGAAACAACTTTAAGAAGTACTTACGAAGCCCACAATGAGCAATTATAGACGCAATATTGAGTCAGAGAAGGACAGAACGACGTATCAAAGCAAAAAGGGTAGTCCATGTGTCAGTTCCGTTTTCGGAAACAATTCTAGCCATTTCTACAGCGCGAAAAATGTAAAACACTGAAGATATCGCGTTTTAGAGGTGAAGCACCTTAAGACCCCACAATGTCTCTCCGTGCATAAAACCGCCGTCCGGCGTCCACAGCAGATGTAGCATAAATGCATGTGAACAAACCGAAACGTCTGTGAACAACAAAAAGGTTATCAAAGGCTGTTAACCAGAAAAAACAAAAGAAAAGGCCACAACACCGTAAAAACGTCGACATTTAACTACCCATCAATGAAAGCATATGACAGACCAAAAGGTTAACAAGAACAAAATAAAAGGCTGTTAACCAGAACAAAATAGAAGGCCGCGATTTACTATTCGACGCACACTGCTTCACCCCATCATCAGCATTCATTTCGTGGATTTGCGTGGATTTTTCGTTGGCGTCGTTGCATTTTCTGTCTGATTTCGCGAATCCTTTCTATTAATTTTCTTTGTTATCTCATTGCTGTTTCTTTGTTACACTATCTCAAGCTATGTGCCGGGAGCCGATGGTTCTGAACGGCGCGGAACTGGCTGAAATATTTTTCTCTCTGGCGTGCAGCTCTGAGTTCACCTCTTCAGGAGTGCGAACCCCAGCCTTTTCCATGGTGGAACTGAAAACGATACCCAGAACGCTCTCTTTTAAAACGGAAGCCAGTCGTTCTCATCCCATTTTCCCTCTACAGATAGAGCCAATCAATCCTTCACACTGTCGCTATTCGAGTGAGCATACGTCACTTCCCGTCCCCTATCGAGCTTCTCTCTCGCCACTCTCGGCGACGCGCAGTACTTTCCCGCTTTGCGCTGATCTCCTCCCTCAACCCTCAAGTCACGTGACTAGCGAACGCCCACGCCGCAAACGGCAGCACAAGGTCGACTTAAATAGAGTTACTGTATATGCTCCCTACGGGAGCAGAGTTGCGCATACGTCCGCCATCTTCCTCGCTAGCAACCATAGCTATGCGGCGAAGCCGCACTCTGTTTTTGCAGGCGACTTGCTTAAGCCTGTCGCCGATCGCCAGTCGACGTGCCTGGCGTGTCAACGACCCGTGATGAAAGAAGAAACACCTGTTTTCGGGACTGTGCCATGGGAGTACAAAAGCGTTTTTTAGTCTATCCAGTAATGAAAAGGCGTATCGTAGAGCCAAAAATCCCGAAAACATGCGCCGCCGCTGCCGCCACGTCAAGTGGCGCCAGCTATGGAGGACAAAGAACAACTGACAAAAAGGTAATATATGTCCTCCGAGATTCCGGGAGCACCCAACGCCACTCGCTAAGCCTACAGCATCGATTATTTCGGCATGTTTTTCGAAAACGGTTGCCGAGTCGCGTAAATATTTTGCTTTCGAAACTTAAGGACACGAATCTCAAGCAAATCAAAGCACCAGTCAGTACCTAACGGGCTACAGAGCGCACGACGGGGACTTGATAGATTCTAGGTGGACGGCAACCGCTTTCGGCGGCGCAGCCATGTTTTCCGGGCGCAGCCTGTGCATCAGCTTCTCCGCAGGGCATGATTGCTAGCGGCGTTTGGAAAACAGATGCGCAACTGTGCTACCTAAAGGTAGCATATACAGTAACTCTAGACACAAACTTCTCCGCTGTAACAATTCATGGACCGTTACGATGCTCTATAGACCAACATAAGAGCGTTGCAGGATTTAGGCATCGGCAGCGCTCTGTGTCTGGTAGGCCAGTTTATTTAGCAGCTGCGGGTGGCAAATCACCTTCACCGGTTGCGTACAAATTGCGCTACTGCGCAGTGTTCCACCCAGTGTGCATTAGAAGCACTGAATGGGTACGAAAGCGTAGGGATTTTGTCATATTACCGGAAGCCACATAAGCGTTAGCTCCCAGTCTAGTGTGTGCAAGAACTGTAGAGGCATTTGGCGTTCCACTAGCTGTTCTAGCGACTCCCTCTATTTCCTCCTCTCCTGAGGCAATCTTTCTCTTGTAGCTGCAGTAGGCGCGAGCTCCGGCAATTTGTGCTCCTCGCTCGCTGTGAGTCATCCTCGTTGTGTTCAAATAGAGAATGTTCACCGCTGGAAACATTAGCACTGCAAGATTAAACGTAATCATGAGTCCAATGGGCGCTCAACATCTTTACGAGAATCCAACAGCTGCAAAATGGTCTACAGAGAACTGGAGATACCTGTCGAGCTTTCCTTTGTTAGTTTTCTTTAGCTGCGAATGCCAATATTTCCGACGTGCACTGAATGCTCATAAGGCGTAGACCAAATGCAAAGGCATTGTCCTTGGTCTCAGCAATTAAGGTGTTTTTATTTTGAAGAGAAAGTGCTTACCTGCGACAATCAAACCGAAAAGCGTCAAGCCCACAAGGATAAACTTAAGCTGCATCTTTTTCGCCTTGGCAGCACTGGGGATAAAGAAATTGATGGCAGTCAATTGTTCATGCTTACATAAATAAATCTCGGATACAGTCATATTTATGACATGTCTATGAGTTCGCTGTCAATGCACTGTTTTAGCGGTTACAGTATTTCAATGTTGATCTTGAAGATTTTTGTTCCAATCGCGGCCACGGCGGGAAGACATTAACGAGGGCAGAAAGACTACTTACCTTTACGTGTAGGTGAAACAGGCCAAGGTCACTAAAATCAGCTGAAGCTGGCCACTATGGACTGCGCCACAATTGTATTATAGACTTCTAAATTTCTACACAGTGTCTGGGATAAGTCCCCACACTGCGCGTTCGTCTAAATAATGACGGCATTATTTGCACAAGAATAGACGTTTTCTATTTTCGTTTGCGTAAAACAAAAAAGAAATACACGGCTGCTCGACATGACGTAGCAATATCTTCGGAGAGAATGCCTCGTTTGATGCGGATCATCAAAAAAAATTTTCTATAAGGGATGTAACTTTCCCACGTAAGCTTGTTATAATGAAGTTTTGTTGGATGGTAAATTAAGTTGCCTTTTCCAATTTATTTTCATTGCACCAAAACAACTTTATGCAAAAAGCTTTTTTAGAGCGATAACTATAGTCCTTCCGGCGCAAACCCAACAAGCGCCTCGCTGCGTGAATTCGGCCAATGTCTTTTTCTAGGAGGCGTTGATTTGGCTTTCAAGGTGAGCAACGGTCAACGCCGGCAAAAGAGCTTCAGCGAACCACTAGTGCAGCGCGTTCGTGAAAACGAACTGCGGCTCTGCGTGAGCGTTTCGTGCCCCCCATTGCCAGAGGCGCTGGTTGCATCCAAGTTCACTGCGCGTTCGCGCCTAGTGCGCCGATGGCGCCGGGCAGCGTTTGTGCGTAGTTTTGTGGTGCAACACATCAGCTTCTTTTCGGTGCCACGTAGTCGAAACGTTTAGACTTCTCGTCGTCCTCGCCCAAACCAAGACATGCAAATAAAGTTAAATATATGAAAACCAATTGCCTCGTCTTTTCCCATGTCAAGTAGAAAGGAGCTATCACTTGGTGTTGCCTCGTTCATTCATTGCGAGCAGATGCCCTATGCGCATAAAATGCGCACTATTGTGAACGTATGTTCACAGTTGTGTTGCAATGACAAAGATATTTGAAAAAGAAAACGTGTTGCTGCTCCGCTTGTGAAACCTGAGGAAGTACGTAGCAGAGGCACCCAGCGATTCCCGTTCGTAGAGTTTCCACTGCTCCCTTTAACATAACATCGATGACGCCAGCGTTTGAGGTAAGCATGTAGGGTTCCCCCCGGCAGGAGTACAATATTGTTAGAGAGATTCGCAAATTCGATGTGCGACTTGTGCACCACTTTCTGCTGCGCTTTATCGACTTGCTGCTTGTTACGGCAGTTGAGATACGAGTCGTGAGCGAGTTCCATCACCTTGCTTCCTCCATCAGATGTAGCGAGGCAGCGCCGGCAAAATGTAGGGGTAGGGGCATTCGTTCACTCGGCGAGGTGGTGGCGAGTTCTCTTGCGCAGCCCAGGAGTCAGTGGCCAGTCTCCGAAATATTTCTAGCGATGTTTAGTTAATTATTGCGATTACGTCTTAGTTATGTCCGCAGATCATATTATTTTGGACCTTGTTCGTTCATGTTCATCCAGTTTTGAGCATTACTGGCCTTGTTATGGCCTGTATTGAGCGCTCTACTGTGAGCGTGATCACGCCACATGGAATGCATGGATGGAGGACAAGCCGTGCCCCCAAAGTTCTCCGCACACACAAGCGAAGGCCACTTTGCTTGCTCAGAACATTGCTTGAGCATTCCTCATGCAAAACTAATAACATAAAAATTATGCGAACAAAGCCACCTCACGTCTTTCTTCGTTGACACAAGTGCTGAACAATATCGTCATTCACAATGTGCAATTATTCTAACTTAATTGCCGTCAAGGTGTGTTAAAAATCTGGACATGATATGCTGTTACTCACGAATTACTACCAGGAAATTCACAATTCGTCTAGAAACCCCATTTAGTCTGAAATGACGGGGCTTGAGATTTCCTCCCTATCTTCCCAGTTTCTAATACGCAAAAAGACGAATCAAATCATCCTGTTGTCCGGTCTAATTCTCTGTTGCACCACTTCCTACTTCATTTTGTCGCACACTTCGCGCTTGCGTAGCTTTGAAATTTATGTTTAAGTTGCTTCATAAAGATTAGCTAGTGAAGATCCCATCCGCAGAAAACTTCAAGACAAAGGATCCTTTGAACTTGGAAAATTGTCTCTATTCGCGACTCCATCTGAGCGCTCGCCACCTAGCGGCCGCGCCTGGAAACGGCACTAACAGGATCAACCTTGAAAGGAGATATGCTATCACGTTGCGCGCGTTGAGAAGCGGCCGCATGGTTCCTTTATTTTCGCCATAACGCCGCGCGCGCGAGCCCGAAAAAGAAGAAAGCGAAGTCGAAAGAGCATTGCTGTGTGCCGCAATGCGCGGCAACGCGGTGGAAAGGTGGCAATGTACCGTTCCATCACTTCCCGAAGGATGCAGACGACGCGCATCGGAGAACGGCGAGGGTCAGAAACTTACGCATTGGAAAAAGGTGACGGACACTATGGTGGTTTGTTCGAATCACTTCGTTCGCGACGACTTCATTCTCCCCGGTGAGTACACCATTATTTAGCGTGTGTGCGTTCTTGTCAATATTCGGGCTTCTCAAAGAACGGAGTTAGTTTCGTTTATATAAGCAAGCGGTTTAGGAAATTAGTTACGTTATGTTTGTGAGTGTATTTTTCGCGTATGCTTGTTTTCTGCGCAAGTCGTAGCGCTACCGATTCTCAAATTAACCTGCTGTAATCCTTCCCCTCTAAAATTTTCGATTTCTCATGTGTGTACGCGTACAAACGCACGCGCGAATTACATAAAAGACGGGTGTACCTCACCGAAAAAAAATTTCTCGCTATGCCCCTGTCACTGGCGTACGTTTCTTCCGTGTGAAATGTAGCAGTGAAACCTGAAATATATTTTGTGGACAAACGTACGATGTATATGCCTGCCTTTGCTCTCCGGTGTCTACAGACGGTGCTGTGTTCTCATTAAACGCGGCGCGCTAACAGATTAAGTTCGTCAGCTCGCAGGAAATTTAAGAGCAACTGCAAAAAGCGCTTGTTCCAGCTTTTGGAGCGTTCGACTCGCGGGCACATCGCTTGGTTCCTTCCCGAAACAGCCGAAGCGCAACTTATGCTGGTAGCTATGCACTGAATAAACGATCGCTAATTTCCGGAAACTTAATGTGGTTAATTAAAAATTAATGTACTTCGATTAGTTATGAATTTCAAATTTATTACTAGTTTCACCAGGGTCGTACAGCTGACATTTTTGGGGGGCGGGGTGGTATTAATTACACCTTGTACGTTTGTTTCGTTCTTGCGTGCGTGTATATATGCATGATAAGTTTCTAGGAGGAGGGGGGGGGGTGAACCCCACACCCCTAGGTACACCAATGGCTCTCGCTACTCATGCAAACTTTGCTTTTAAATGCTGCACGGCCTATCTGATGTCATAGTTTGCCCGCGCGTTCGGAGTAAGGGTTCACGCGGCGTCGCAACCAGCTGGCGGTACCCAGAGATGGCGGCCACGGTGAAGTCAATGCACACTATGTACACAGGAACGCAAGGGCTCACGTACGCAAGCCGCATGGGGCCCCAGCACTAAAACTCTCTCACGGGATACATGAAATTGCCAACACGAGTCGCAGCGTAGAGTTACCTCGGAAACGGTGAAGGCCTTATCTGTTACAGTGCAGCAACGCAGCGCACAAGTGCTTGCACCTTTCGGTGAGGCCCGCCACACATGAACTTGCCTTCTTCAACTTCGGGCTCGCTGGACAAGTTCAACTTGAAGAAAATCTGATGCGGTTCGCCGAAGAGGCTCAGTGTCTGCACGCACAGCGCGACTATTTCCGCTGTTTCGCCCGTGAAATCCTTTATGTCGATTAGGATGAGATGGTCGGCAGCCAGCACCCTTTCGCCTTCGACGAAACAACGCGATCCGACGCCGCAATTAAGAAACTTCAGCACAGCGCCAAGCGAAAGTGCCGCGTTGATCCTGTTAAGCGTAGCCATCTTTGTTTTTTCGACCACTGTTGCCAGCACATGAAGCGTTTTCTGGAGTTGCGAATATGCCTTAAAGTTTTGTTTAGGGATAAATTGGTATATAGGAGCTAAATATTTTTTTGGTAATTACTCAAAAATTGGTCAGTATTCAACTTTGCATGTCAATTTCAAGCGCTAATGATATTTGGCCTGCGTTTTAATGAATCTTGAGGAGTTAAATTTCGCTGTATGCCACGGGCAATTCAAGTTTTAGACTGTTAGTGTGAAGCGAGAACACCCATCTTAAAAGAAAGCAATACACGCAAACACAGCAGATGAGATCACGACAACACAGAAGCCGGTGTTCGTAGATTTGTTTTCTTGTGTCCGTGTTTTCCCTCGCATTCTTTCATGATGAGTCGTTACCAACTAGCTCAGCCTTCGCAAATTTTAAGCAAAAGCATCATTTGTAACTTGAGGCAAGTGCACGACAGCCCTTACAAAACATTTACTTTCAGAAGTTAGTAACGCCTCACCTTCCTGGAAACCCCACGCCTCAGGTGCCTTCAAAGAGCTCTTTGTCTTGAAGCTTTCAGCAAACGTTTTATAACTCATGGTTTATACCTGCACAACTCCCTCCACGTGGCGACAAAACTGTGAGCTTTTTTGGAACGACATACCTTGTCCGAATATGATCCGCTAAATGAAGCATATCCTGTTTTGCACGTTTGTAATTGCATTCATCGGGTTGGCTCGGCAAGAGGCCCACACAGGAAGTATCGGCCACAGGTGCTTGACACGAACGCCCTGCACTCTGGTCGCTGTACATCATTTGCATACTTTATTTATATCTGAATTTTCATGTCATAAATCCAGTGGCCCGTAAGCTGCCAATACTGGTCTACGCTCGATCGACACTAATTTATTCTCATTCACGTCACCCTCTGCTTCCACTGTACATGATTTAATGATCACCAGCCTTTTAAGCCTAGTTTTGGCCCACTGAAGGATGGAGGCCTCTCACAACAACCTACAATTTACCCCATCTTGCGCGAGCTCATTCCACTTGATTCTTGCGAAAATCTTAATGAGGCTCTGCAATGCTTTTTCAGCACGGCCAGAAAACGCTGCTGATCGGCATTCGAGGCTCATAAAAACATGCGAACCCAGTCGAAAAATCCGTCAGGGCACTCCTGACTGACAGCCAGGAATCCCTGCACGTCGGTTAGGAATCTTTGACTGAGTCACAATTAGAGGACCTTCGCAGTCAGGATCAATTAGGATCCCTGCCCGTGGTCGTGCAGCACAGTCAACGATGGCTGACGATAGCCTCTCGTCACGGGCAGGGTGGCTGCCCGGGGTAATGCAGTCCGGTCAGGTTGGCTGGCCGTAGCCTTTGACACGGTCAGGATCGCTGCCCGTGGTCATGAGCTCGGTCAAGGAGGGCTGACTGTGGCGTCGCCTGGCTTAACTGTCTGCCCGTACAGCAGATGAAACTGCCCAGCAGCTCAAGCAGGAGGTGCAGCTAGCTGTCACGGTCACGCAATAAGCTCCAGCAGCACCGTGACACGCCGCCAAAATTTATCCGATGCATTTTAAAGACCAACTATAGTGTAAATAACAATCAGTTCTTTGTGATACGTTGGCAGTGGCGCGATGCACGATATGCCGTGTCGATCCGTAGCGCGCATGCAGGCTTCGTGCCGATCGAATATACGACGATCGAGAAACTGCGATCGTGCGTTTTTGTAACTCAAACTGCCTCAACTGCATCCCGTTCGACGTGCCGCATCAGCCGAAGAGCCAAAACATAGTTAAACGCCGACGCATCCTAACTTTACCTACGATTGCGCTCGTAGTTGATATTTTCTCGCGATAAGAACGAATCTATGTTTTCTTCCGAAGTTGAAATGCGTCGAACCAGCAACAGCTCCCGCGAATGTTTGGCCGAGAGCAGTGAATCGAGCTCGTGGCATGCCGCTACCGGGGGGCACCTGAAGAACGAAGGTAAATTTCTAAATAGTATCGTTTCTACTACAGCGAGTTGAAGTGAACCACCCTGCACGGCGTGCATTACAACGTGTTTCACAAATGCCAGATGCGGAGCTTACGCCGCTTACGCGACCATCATACGTTTTTATTCACCATTCACGCGCTTCTTACGAGCACCAATCATCCTAAGCTGGCTCTGTTAGAGCTTCTAGGCGCCTCGGAAAACCCTTTTACAGCATTTACAACCTGCGTTGTCAAAAAAAAAAAAAATACAATTTCTGAGACTATTTCTAACCAGAAATATATGGCCTCCGTGATTGAAACCAAATATATATATATAGCCTCTGTGATGCACACTATTCTTGCGCTCCACCGCAAGAATAGTGTGTGTAAATGTTTTTCAAACTATATGTGCGCATATATCTATTACGTTTATTTTTGTAAAGGCCGCTGCATTGTTTTTTAATGCCCGCTAGTGGTAGATAATTACAGCGGGCGAAGCCGACAAATCCAACCGAAGACAATCCAATGCGCTGCAATCTGTAATGCCGTTGCAAGCTGCTTTCTGTGTCACGCTGCTGGGTCGCTGGATTTCGTCGTTTGTTCTTCGAAATGCTGTCACTATATCGAAAACATGCCGTAATTTGCGCTCAACAGTGACGGAAGAACACTTTGAGCCGAAATTGACTCATCGCAAGCGAATAGGAGTAACGTCGGATGGCTACATTGCTGGACTCTCGGTAACTCTTTGTTGTGTGGTGTGTGTGTGTGTGTGTGTGACACCGTCGAACGTCGACACTATGGTGTTGAAGGTTGTCCCGTGTTCGTGTTCTCGTGTGCGCTTGGATACATCGAGAAGCCTTCATGCAACGATGCTTGGTTCTCAGTGCGCGCTCGTTGGACACTTCCACGTGAGGTAAGTCCACTCTTACTATGTCGTTGGCGTAGCGCAGTGTGTAAGTCATCTGTTCTTAGCGAGCGTCGCAAGCTATAATGTTTTTCCAGCGGTCTATGAGATAGTGATGAAGGGATAAAATGACGCGGGGGCATTTGGAAAAGCGGTTTGGGACCACTTTATGCTGGTATCACTCAGTATGTTAACACCGTCGTGTCGTAGCGGCTGTGTGTAAACCTCATGACGCCGGCCTTGGAGACAGCCCAGCGGCATCGCCGGCTTGTTTTATTTAGGGGTGGCGGGGGGTTGGAGGTATGGGGGGGGGGAGGGGGGGGTACGCCTAAATTTTCGATCGTGATCACCAATCGGCGTGGCTATGCGGTCAACGATACGCCAAACAATTCAGGTTCATTGAGGCGAGCTCGAGCGCGCCAAGCCTAATTCGACTAGTTTGCTTAGTTAAAATCATCTTAGTGCAGAAGCTAACCACCAACCTCAAATCTCGACTGAAATTTACCGCATCGAGCCTACACGATGGTCTAGTAGTTACGGCGCTCGACTGCTGATCCGCAGGTCGCGGGTTTGAATCCCGACCACGAAGGCCGCATTTCGATTGAGGCGAAATCCTAGAGGCTCGTGCGCTCGTATTTAGGTGCCCATTAGAGAACCCCCCTGCGGTCGAAATTTTCGGAGCCCTCCATACGGCGTCTCTCATAATCATATCGTGGTTTTGGGACGTTAAACCCCATCATCTAATTTACCGCATCGAGAACAGTCGGAAAGTCTGCTCAGCATCACTCAATTCAAATTGTTAAGACTGGTCTCGACTGTCATCGAAAGTACGCTTATGATACTCGTATAACTTATTGTTGAGTTGCTTGCACTGTGTATACAGTGAATGTGCCTTCATTTGCGACAGTATTCTATGAATGCACAGTGCCCGGTTCCGGTATGAGTGCGTAGTGTATCTAACACGCACTGGATGCCTGTGCTTACAAACGCGTGTGCGGTAGCAGTTGCTCAGTACGCGGGTTGTTTACTTGCTTGTTGTTACGCAGTTGTTTATTGTTGCCTCAAAAAAAAAAAAAGATTAGTCACTCCACCTGTGACACAGCAAGTTGCTTCGATGAAAATACTGCATCAGGTGGCCCCCGAAAATTACGCAACATAAAAAGGGAATGTAGTCATTGTCGACTGACTTGCAAAGTTGTTTTTCATGAAAGCTACATGATTGTGTTGATACTTCTGCAGAGTTGGTTTTGCTAATCTGTTATTTTTATTTTACTGAAGGGTTTGTTGCTGCTGTCACTCTGGATCTGGGATGGCTGCGATAGGTTTGTATATCAAATACTGTTGTCTTCAAAGTGAGAGTTCTCATTTTTGGTATTGTTGATCTGTGTGTAGCAATATGCAAGATAGCATAAAAGCCCAATCAAGCTCTATGTGAGTAATGTAGTGTTAGCATTCAACTGTAATGCAGAAGTAAAAATTGTATACAGATAAAAATGACTCAGAAATGCTACTAAATGCAAAAGCTTTCAGACGAGAGACAGCAACAGTCGCGGACAGACCTGAATGTAATAAAGCCAGGTGTTACATTGGGCTAGTTGGTAATCTGTCTTCAGCATCGAGCAGACAAAGAACAAGTAAAGGGACAAAGTCAAGCACTCACTTCCAACTGCGGAATTTAAAAAAAAAAGGTATATATGTTGGCGTTCTACATAATGTGAACACATGCAAACAGTGACAAAACAAGCGTCAACAAGTTCAGCAGAAAAACATTGGACGTGACATTTGTTCGTGTTGTGCATTTGTTTAGCATGCATTCTGTCATGCCCGGTAAGTTTTTTCTGTGTAACTTCTTACGCGACTGTTTGCGTCCTCACGTGATGTAGTATGCCGACATACGTGCATGGGCATTTTTCAGTAACTCCTCAGTTGGAAGTCAGTGCTTGTATTTGCTCCTGTTCTTGTCCTTTGTCTGCTTTGCACTGGTTGTTGAAGCACCATTTAATGCTCACTCGTGGTTGTTGCCATCTCTCATCTATAAGTTCTTGCACTTATTATGATTGAGTGTGGAGTACCAACTAGCTGGAACCATTGTTGAAATAAAATTGACTTAAGTTTGCTTCTAGTAGCTTTACAAAAAGCATCAGTTCAGCTGTTACACATTTAATGAAACATCTGCAGATGTGTTTTGAAACATCACAGTTCTGGCTAACATCAGCGGATAGAACTACCACTATAATTTCTTGCATTAAGGGTAGCAAGATTGCACATGCCATGTCTCATTTGTCACACTAATTGTTCTGTTCTGCTGCATAATAGTATTTGCTTTAGATTTGATTGATAAGCTTACCAACCTAGTGTGGTGCATGGATGCTGGCATTAACTGGTAGCTAATCTCGAAAGATCGAATACTACAGTGTGGTGTTTGTTTGGAGGACTATACCACCATGTGCTTAGATCGAGTCCTGTGTGAGGAAGGCACAGCAGGAAAAATGCAGTCACCTTGCGCAATGCGACATTAACAAAAGGACCACGGAATATTCTCTCGTTTGGTAAAAATTCATCATGGAAAAATTTGGCTTTTGTTATATACTTGTGAATTTCCTGGGCTCGTCTATCATCATGCATGATACAATTCGTCTTAGGAACATGTAATGATCTTTGCATTGACAAGGTTGTAAACAGTTACAGTTGAGCAAGAACTACTGGAAGCAGTCGGAATTTGCTGCTGACACCCATTGTTCCTACTCTGGGCAGTTGCAGTGATGTGATTGCTGCGCCAATTGCGCCAAACTGCGCCAAGAGGTGGAACCTGCTACATCCTGCTACATTTCGGCAGAAATCGCATAATTTGCGCCAAGCGTGCGCCAAGACATTACTTTTGCAGTCCTTCGGAGAAAAGAAAATTATGGCAGGCGCTCGAATTACATAAGTTACCATCTTAATTTTAGTGGCCATTGAAGCAGACGGGTGAGAGCTGTGTAGTTATAAGAAATCTCCCAGGGCCACCAGCTGCGTACTCCACACAGAATGTTATTTCGTTGGGCTAATGGTGATGAGCTGTAACTTGCACTTGCCGCCAGTTGCGACCATTTTGCTCATCTGCAAAGCCATGCACACAGTGTCTCGTAAATTGTGACTTCTGCACCGAAGCACGTGCCCTGCCGTAAACTTTAGCTTAGTGCTAACAGATGGAGGCTCGCGAAATATTGTAAGCTGGCAGCTTGTACGAGAGCTGGATGTACTGACACAAACAGCGACGCCAAGGAGGGTGAAGTGGAAGCTAAAGTTGCCACGTATAGAGTATAAATATTTGTCTTAATTAAGAATGCAGGTTCACATACGCAAGATTTATTTCAGCGCCCCATTACATGTCTAGATTCTATTCAATCATAAAATATACATATTCAGTTCACCGGCCAGGAAGGGGGAGGGGGTAGTTGGCACCAAGGAGTGCCAACTACTCATACTATGAAATTACATCGTCAGATCAGGTAAAAAGTCTGAATGTTATGGAACCAGAAAAAAATCGAATAATCTGTACAACCACAAGTTTTTGTGAGATGGCAGTCTATTATATGATTGCATAAATTACAGTAAGCATTACATTTTGTAATAGGAATTTCTAGCTAGGTTACTTTATAAAAAAGATGGAGTGCTACTTGTGCTGACCTCCGAAAGATTCCATACGGGGCACTCAAGTTTTAATACCACATAACGGCCAGCATTTATCAGCGATTTCAGCTGCTACAGTGGCATGTTGGGAAACCACGTTGTGGCGCGCTATCTCGTTGTATCGGTGCTGCTTCTCGACTCCGCAAAAATTCCATTTAGAGCAAGCCTTCATCATCAGAAAATTTCGTTGAGCGGACCGTTGTAATTGTAGCACAATTTGTCAATCATTTATTATACACTCCATGTTATAAACCACCAATGAACCAAAATTCTTACGATTCTGTCTATAAAGTGCGACAGCATGTACTTCGCCACACTGCTCAAGCGTCTAGGTTGTGTCGACAAGCACAGACGTCAACACAATATACTTCTTTTTTTAATAACAAAAAGAATATGCATGGAAAGCTTTTGCTGTCTGTAGCGTATCGGGAGGAAATATTGGGCGGCCTATGTGTCACGGATATATAGAAGTTTAGGGCTGTCCGCAGGAAACCGAAGAGTAGCGAGTTAATTCCACCTTTTGGGAAACTATGCATACACCACTACATGCATGCGTACATATGTTTATTTGTTAAATGTGGTAAAACTGCTCCCGCTTTGCTACTTTTGTGCTCCAAAATGTATGGGAGGCAACTGCTCCAAAAGACTGATCTGGTGCTCCAGAACGAGGTTTCAGCTGCTCCAAAAGCTGCGCTGAATCGGCATCGGCCGATCACATCACTGCAGTTGTGCAACATCATAACTGCACCCATATCTCTAGTTTATTTTAGCTTGCACAAATAGGAAAGCAATTGTACTGGTATGCACATTCCAAGAAAAGTGAAACTGAAAACACAAATAATGTTTTTGTGAATAGAGTTCCAGTTGATAAAAGTTATCTCTGTCTATGCAGTCTCCTGGAGCCAAGGTTTGCTGGGCTAAACCATGGGCCTAAAGGAGCTGCAACCACAGATTGCTGATGTTCATTCCTATCATTGCAAAGTGGGCCAGCCCCAGCCAGCAGGGTTCTGCAAAGTTCACTCATCAAAGTCTGGACCGACCTGCAGCACCAGCACTGAAAATTTCTTCTTTAACATGAAGGTAGCGTGCCCTCTATTCACTCAACAAGAATCCCCAAAGATCACCATGTCTATGGTGCTGTCCACATCCATTATTGCTATCATCATCACGTTGTGCATGATCCATTGCAGAATATAATTTAGTCTGTCATGTGGATTCACTATAAATGTACTATCCGCGTCAAACGAAACCTGAACAGCGGCAAGCATTCGCAGTGGTACAGTGCGTGCCATCCATTTATTACTGTGGACAGGCGCACGCATGTATGCCCGCCCTGTCCACGGTGACAACTGGACGGCACGCACTATACCACTGCGAATGCTTGCCTCTGTTCGGGTTTCATTTGACGCGGATAGTACATGCTCATGCCCTCTTTTTTTTTTGTTTCTGTAAACGTTGAGACTTGACTGCCTTCTTTTTTTTTGGTTTCAGTGAATGTGGATGCTTGACTTATTTTGATGCCAATTCATTGTCAGACCAGCATGCAATAAGCGATGCCATTCGTTGTTAGGGGGAATTTTGGGCATGTAAGCCGATGCTATTGTTATATTTCACCTCTGTTTATCACAGCGTATATATGTTATATACAAATAACGTACTAACAAAACGAACTGAAAACCATGTGCTGCCAATGCACATTTTTTTAAGCAGAGGGCCAGAAACAACTCCAAGGTCCAAAAATCGTTGCCCATGGCCAAGTTTGTGTCACTGCGCGTACGAGGGGGGATTGGTCAGAAGGAAAGAGGCGCAGGAATTGTTTTTCAGAATGAATAGTTTGGGCGGCGTGCCGCGCTGTAATATTTGGAAAATGATATCGCCGTGGAGCTTCGTGAAGCTTTGTTGGCTTTATATAAGTATTCCATTGAAAAAATAATAAATGCCGAGGGATTAATGGTGCACTGCCCGTCTACGAGTACAGCATTGATGTTGCAAACTACCCAAATGCAGTTCATTCAAAGGGTTGTTTTCTTTGTAGAAAACTTTACAATGACCGAAAATTCCTCATTATTGCTATTTCGTAAGCCTCAGAAAAGAAAAGGCAGGCTATTGTATTTTCTTGTAACAAGAGATGTACTGACACAATAGCGACAACATTCTGAAAACACAGTGTTTGAAAATTTGTAATTTTGTTCCTATAAAAATGATGCAATGTGTTTTTCCAGAATACCATACTGCAGTCCAGATCAGTCCGAATAATTTTGAACAAGATTGAGAGGGTTCTTTTTTTTTACTCTAAATTTTTATTCGCCAACAGTATTGTTCTTTTATGTTTTAAACAATGAAATTCATTACATTAAAAATACTAGACTAATACAAATGGACATGCTGATAAATAACATGAAGGCCTATCCGTGTAGTAAATATGAACATACTAAGGCATTACTGAAGTTTGCTAGGCGTTCATAGAAAACATGTTAAGCCGTTCATAGGGCTGTCAGCGATCATTCTGGCACACTTGTCAGCGGATGTCGTCTCGCCTTCATTTATTCTTGATGCTTACCCGCGAAGGTGTGGCCGCAATCGTGCAAATGTCGCAATCATTAATCAACCGAACGCTGCACTTTCAGAAAATATGGAAGACCTTTCACGGCGCAATATAGCGTTGGCAAGTTCAGTGGCACACTTCATTTTCATGGCACAAAATGTTATCATGGTGCGAAGGCTATGCACTAACTCTTACATAAGCACTAACCGCATAAGGCGAACCATGGCAGCTTAAGCAGTCAGAAAATCAGAAAATGCAGACTCGGCGAGGTATTCATTGCAGTTACCTTTTTACCATTAGTACATTTAAAGCGGGTATGTATCTAAAACGTTTGACTTATGCATAGTCTATGCGAAGCATGTGCGGCCCAGAAGTAGGCTGAGCCAAGAAACCGCAAAGGCGTCTCCATCACCTTGGCAACTGCAGCCTGTCCTGACCTCGAGAACCTATGTCACGCTGCCGGCACAGAGTTCTCTTTTAGTCTGCTCTTGCTGCTCTCTCCCGGGCTAGAATTCCATTTTTATGAAGCATGCTCGCCACCTTAGTGGTGGGGGGGAGGGGGGGATATTTTGGCAGCTGCGTTAAACTCGGTCTTTCACCCTAGGGTACTGAACAGTAAGTGGTATATGCATAAACCTGCAAGTTTCATTGGAGGGTAAGCGGTAGTCGGAAGAGAGTGCATTACATCTGGTCCTGCACTGTAAGCGGTTATGTTACAAGTGATCTGTGCTGTATATCTTAAAGCAGTGTAGTTATAAATGTTCAGTAATTGTTTATCCATTGCATTCAGCAAGATGAAAGTGGTCATTATAGGCTACTTTCGGGCAGCACCTTGATCTCAGAAGCACTAAAAATCAGGTCATGATTGTTTCAAATCTAGGACGGGAATGCACACGAACAAGCGCTAACATTCAACTGAGCTTTTTTGTGAAAACGAATGATATATATATATATGTATATATATAGAGAGAGGCAGTGTTTACAGTGACTAATAGAAAAGACAGGCACGTGCAAAATGAAGCGAAAACAGAATAAGCAAGCTCGTGTTGGAACATGGCGAGTGCAAAAACAGGAGGGGTCATCGAATGCACGATCCCACACCTTCAAAAACGCAAACTCTTTATCATACAGTGAAATGGACGGCTTGATCACGCCGGAGCATGCCTCCTGCCTCATCTGAGCAACCTTTACAATAATGTGGGTCCGATCATCTTTGTGCCGGTACTAAACCGATGCGTTATCGAACTCAGGACGGCAACCGCACTGATCACAATGAAGAGCCAGGAAACCATCCCTCTTATTTTGGACGTTATTTGCCTGCTCACTAAGCCGTTTGTTGAAGCGCCTGCCAGTCTGTCTGGCGTAGCAGGCACTACACTACAGAGGAATTCTGTAAACAATCCCGCAAACACAGTCCATGAACTGGTTATGATTCTTCATCTTACGTTTAACTACTCGTCTCGCAACAGGGCTGCTCTTCTGCAAGAGTGAGACCAGCTTGTGCGGAGCCGAAAAAGCAACATGCACACCCATGTGCCGACCGATCTTCAGTCTATGTGATAAATGGCGTTTGAGCGGGATGGCCGCGACATTCTTGCGCCTTACCATACTCTCTTGGGCCCCATCGTCTGCTGTGCAGCCTACGTACTTCTGAGCTCTGCAGATGCTTTCAGCTACAGTAAATAGCAATGTCTCTGGGTAACTCGACTTCTTGAGGCCGGACCGCCTGTATATTGAAGCTCATGTCAACGGCATGGTGGCAAGACCTGCTTCGGCCATTCATGAAGCACCTTTTGATGTTAGCCCTTTTGACGAGTTTACTGTGAGACGAGGTGTAAGGCACCACGGCATTGCATACGCAAGGTTGGTGTTGCCAGCCAACATGGTCAGCGAAAAAGACAATTTGAGATCAAGAAACTGAAGGGAATTTTCTGTTGGCATTTCATGGGTCAAGGTCAGCGCACATTTAAGATTTGCCTTCCGTCCATGACTCTGACTCATGTAATGCCTGCAGAAAGTTGGTTTCGGTTTCATGGTATGAAATTGTTTTTTTTTTCGCTGACCAAGTTTGCTGGCAATACCAACCTCGCAAGCAAAAACCCTTGCTGACTTACACCTCGTGTCACAGTAAACTCGTAGAAAGGGCTATCATTAGAAGGTGCTACATAAGTGTCCCAGAAAGGTCCTGCCTACATAGAGCTCACAAGTACGTTGGGCGTATAGCAAACGGTGGCGCCCAAGAGAGTGTGGTAAGGCGCGAAAAAGTCGAGGTCATCCCATTTGAACACCAACTATCGCAGAGACTGATAAAGATCAGTGAGCATGTGGGCATGCATACTGTTTTTTCGGTTCCACACAAGCTGGCCTCACTCTTGCAGAAGAGCAGCCCTGTTGCGAGACGAGCCGTTCAAATGTATAGTGAAGCATCATAACCGGTTCGTGAACTGCGTATGCAGGATTGTTTAGAGAATTCTGTCGTCGTGTGGTGCCTGCTACATCGGAGAGAATGGCAGGTAGGTGCCTCAACTACCGGTTTCGTGAGCATACAAGTAACGTGTGAAACAAGAGGGATGGTTTTCTGGCTCTTCATTGTAATCAATGTGATTGTCGTCATTAGTTTAACACATCAGTTTTGTACCGGCACAAAGATGGAACGTACCCGCGTTATTGCAGAAGCCACTCGGATGAAGCGGGAGGTATGCTCCGGCGTGAGCAAACCATCAACTTCACTGTGTGGTGAAGAGTTTGTGTTTCCGGATGGTGCACGTTCACGCATGTGGTGACCCCTCCTGTTTTTGCACTTGCCATGTTCCAACACATGCTTGTTTTTTTGCTATTTTCGCTTGGTTTGACATGTTCCTGCCTTTTCTATTAGTCAGTGAAAGCCCTGCCTGTACGAGCTATTCAATGACGTTAAACTAGCTAGAAGGGCAGTTAAATTTCATGCCACGATACATTACAACATTATGTGGGCGAATGCTTCATGGCAGCGTCTTGTTATTTCATGGAGGGTTTTGAGTTGCTATCATGATAGCAAAAATGACGAGAGGGCGTCATGTACATAATTGTCAAGGATGTCAAATAATTTGACCCTCTTTGCTAAAACTTGTCTACGTACCACATCTAGTTAATTAAGATTCATTACGTGGAGCAGTGCAACAGGACAAGGTTTGAGAGAGCGAGTACACAAAAACAGCGTTAGCTTTCAACTAAGTTCAAAGTTAGCACTCTGCTTCCATCTTTGCTCTACGGTTTCTCTCGTGTTGGGTTGCAAAGCATTTACGTCCCAGCAAGTGCACTGATAGCTGCAAGAAATAAGGTGTGTGTGTGTGTGGGGGGGGGGGGGGGGGGCAAGGAGCTGCATCTGTACATCAGTGTAAATCATGACCTTCATCGCCCTTTTTTTTCTTTGTTTAATGCACTGCTCACTTTCATTATGATCACAAAAATGTGCTGGTGTAATTCTATACACGGTGTAATTCTATGGCTATAAGGTGCAACGCGAGCATGTAAGGCAAGGCGCAGCGTGGTACAAACATAAGTTTCATGACCCATGCTGTGCTATGTGTGCCTCACATGATCATAGGAGCCTCTACTACCAAACAGCATTTTCTGACCATGTTCAAAAAGTGTTGCAGAAGCCTTTTAATGTGGAAAGTTTGCGTGGATTTAATTTCTGAGCACTAATTCTTAGTCATCAAGGGTCAGCATTTCAAACCATTCCTTGTTCATGTGGTTTGATTGCACCCACATGCAATGTAGCAGTTTCGTTGCTAGTGAAACATGATAGCAGGATGCATCTTGGTATTGTTGAGACTTTTGTTTTAAACGCTGGCAGGATTGTTCAATTCTGTTATACTTGTGTTTATAATGTCTGTGTGTAACACTGTGCTCTTCTCTTCGCAGCTCTGTTGATGCAACATTGGGAGACGCCACCAGAAGGTTGAAGAATGTGCATACCTGGCCCAGAAGCTGGCTGATGTTCACCGAAAGAGCACTTAATAAAGATGCCATTCCAAATAATTTTACTAAGAACGGTTAGTTTAAGAGAGTCTTCTCTAAATGAAGCTGGAAGATAGCATCACTGCACCTATTAAGTTTACTACTGAGTAAAAATGAATAGAGTTTGTGGGTGTATATAAACAGAAATAGCTGACACCATATGCATCAGTCCTTCAATCATTGCTTCGTCACTTCTCATTGCTATTTAAACATTACATCAGCATTGCCGTTGTGTTTTGTGGTGTGTAGTTGTGCTCTTACTTGCAGCATTGCATGATCAATCAAGAGGGTATTGGATAAAAACTTAGAAGAGTTTGCATTGCATATTTTTTGCATAGTTCCTAAGGGTCACATTTAGGACATCTCATTAATATGGAAGCGTAACCAATCATGTTTGTTTGCATAATGATCACGCACCTGAAGTATCACTCAATTTTTTTTTCTTCCGATGTGATTATTGCACTCTGAAGTCACATTACAGCGATGGTGGTTATGGCTGTTATAATGCCTTACATTTTTTGTTTTGTGAGGGAACCATTGGGCAAAGCAGTGCGATTGCAGCTTGCTTTGTGCCATTCTGTCGTCTGTGGTATGCAGTTCGTGCGTCTGCAGTTGAAGGCACTCGAGCAAAGCACTGACACATTGTTTCTTGATCAGTAACATGAGATACCCCCCTACTACGAAATAATCTTCTGCGCATAGGGCTGCAGCAACGTGCAAAGGCAAATTTCCGGCTCTTTTACTCATGCAACCTTTGCGCGGTCACGTAAAGCGCAGAAACTGGTGACATTGGGCAGTCACTTCTGCTAAATTTGCACAGGCTTGCATAAAAACTGCTTAATGAGCGGGCCTGGCCGAGTCTCTAGTACGCGGGCCAATCACATGCAGACCAGTTACAAGCAGACCAGTTACAATCAGCCCAGTTACAATCAGACCAGTTACAATCAGACCAGTTACAATCAGCCCAGTTACAATCAGCCCAATTACAATCAGACCAGTTACATGCAGGTCCAAATTACGTATTCCCTTAGACCGTCAGGCTGTTGGAATTTTCGACTGGGAACCAAGCATTAAAGGACCCCTGACACCGAATTAGCAAACTCGAGATGCTTGTGTTTGAGACTCCTGCATGCAGGGGCACTTCTGACCGATTATTAGGGATGAGCGTTGCCTATAAGATATAAAAATTTGGTTTTGAAGTAAAGGTGAGTGCTCATCCGAGTATTCAGGTCCAATCGAGGTTTTCTGTGGTTCGACGTAGACAGAGGCTCTCCTCGTGACGTTGCAGAGGTCGAGCAAGTATTGTAGACGTTAGAAAAAATTTTCGGGGCGCGCACAATATCCCGACTGGCACCCGGCGAGGACTATTGCTCGTCACTGCTTTTGCTGTATTGTCGGGCTGCTCTCAAGGTGGTTTTGGCTGCTTACGCCAGGAATGCTTTTCTTGTTCCTGCGGGGGGACACGCTCAAAGCACCCACATCGTTTCATTCTTCACCGCCCGCGGGTCCCCTATTTGAATACGGCACATTCAGTGCCACCGAAGCTTCAGCCCACGTAGTCTCAGGCGCTGCCCCGCTGTGGGGCGCTAGCTTGTTATGGTATTTAGGCGGGCGTTTCGAACTGAAGCAAAATCGTCCTGAATTAACGACGCTAGCATTAATTATACGATGCGTTAGAACATTTACGATTCAGTTTACGACGGCATTACCAGGCGCAAAGCTAAAAAATACACTTGAAAAAGTCTCAAACAAAACTGTCGCTGTCACGCGTCATTTAAGCGCAGCACACGACCTCCAATTTAGAATTAATTCTCACTCGGATGGAAATCACTCCCTCTTCTCACTACAAATGATGCCATATATCCAAATTGCTGCGTCATCACCCAACGTTCACAGCCGTTGGCTGATTTCAGCATCGTGAGCTGCAGAGTTACCGTGGCCGCCGCGGGATACCGCCACGTGTCGCTCGGGCGCTCGCAATCACACTGACAATTGCTAGCCGCGCGTCGGGAGAAAAAATGAAAAGAAAATGCTCAAGGTCATGACGCGCGCTGACGAACGGACGCATCTTTTTCCCTTTTGTCGTCACCCTCCGTGCGTAAATTTCAACTGCTCGCCGGCATGAAAAGTAAGAGCGCTCAAGGCGTTCGGAAGCTCCTTGTAACTCCACTCCTACTAGACAGATTCTAAAAATATTTGCGGCACTCGATACTCGAGGCTATAATCTTTTCAAATGAAGCCATTCTACGACTATTTAGAAAAATTTCGCAGCGCTAATTCAATTTCAACACTGTGACTCGTTAACCGTCCTCGGCCCCGTTTTCCTTTCCTTGGAAACTGTCCCGTTGCTCTTTCTGACCACTGATTCTATGTTCTACCCATTACGTGGCCGGCCCAAGTCAATTTCTTTCTCTTCATGTCGTAGAAGAATATCGCTGACCCATGTCTGACCCATTCTGCCATCTACCGTTCTCTCAATGTTACGTGAACCATTTTACGGTGTACTCAATGCTGCGTGCTTCTTAACTTTCTCTGTAGCTTTTTCTTGTTCTCCAAGTTTCGAACCCACATATTAGAAGTGGCAGTATTCAGTGGCTGTGTACATTCCCCTTGCGGGACCACCGCCGATTGCCTTTTATTATTTCGGAGTGCCGCCCGTACGCGCTCCAGCCCATACATATTCTTCGGTAAATTTTTTTTCATGAGTATGCTTCCCTGTTAGTATTCACATATGTATCAATACTCTTGCGCATACCCTGAGAATTGGTTGACAATCGTCATCTCAATGTCACTCACCTGGCAATAATCAACTGTGTCATCAGCATCTACATTTATAGCCCAAGGAAGGGCCAGTAAACAGGCTCCGACTTTTAGGTGCGAAGCACAGTATGGTCTCGGCTTGTTGGCGTCTAATGTCGTCACGGTGTGTCATGTAGTCACGGTTCATCATAAGCGGGTTTGCACCACAAAAATGGCGTAAATCATACTACTCGCCACCGGTCCACTAAAAATTAAGAAGGCGACAGTTAGCCCAACAAATAGCCGATGGCGTTAGTGGAGCTGAAACACCTCTACCTACATGCCGTAGGCAACTGAAACCGGGCATGTACGGAAGAAGAACAAGGAAAAGAAAAAGCAGAAGCATTTTAAGGTAAGCTGCATTCCGGTGCAGTTTTCCGACGACGTCCGTGGAGCGGAAACACCCTTCCCTATATGCCCGGTTTCAGGCTTGGCACCACTAGTGCCTTATCAAAGAACTCTCTCTCAAAACACTGCATGCTTCGCCCCTCCGCAGGTTTCACGTTAGTGGAGCTGAAACACCCTTCCCTACATGCTTCGCCCCTCCACAGTTGTTTTACACCTCCCAAACAAGCTAACTAATTCTTCCAGAAGACCGCCATATTCACATTTTGCGAATATTGCTACATAGCTACAACATCAAGGGAGAGACATTCTCCGTACAGAAGACAACGAAGAGGACTGGCCTGTCCGCTGTGCTTGCTGCCCTCCGTCTTGATCGATCGGTATAAATACACTCGCAAATAGTCACGTCTCGTCTCATTTTACGTAACATATTTGTGGTGGAGCTGCTGGTTCTTCCCTATACCCATCACGAAGCTCCGCAACGGCCGTATCATCGCGGGACCGACCATGGCACAGGTTGAAGGAACATCGTCTTCACCACCCGCCCCTACCGCGACTTCTACCTACGTCGTCCTACCTCCTGCTCGTGATCCTGGCGTATTTTCCGGGCACGATGGCGTTGACATTGACAAATGGATCAACCTGTATGAACGGGTCAGAGCCGGCTATAGGTGGGACCCGACCCTTATGCTCGCCAACTTGCTTTTCTACCTTGATGGTCCTCCGCGGGTGTGGTTTGAGACGCACGAAGCCGACATTACAAGCTGGGACTCCTTCAAAGAGAAGGTCCGCGACCTTTTTTGCAACACCGCTGGACGGCAGATGGCTGCGCGGAATCAAATGGCAACTCGGGCACAGACACCTACCGAATCGTACGTCGCGTATATTGCCACGCGCGTTTCTTTCACTGTATTCGATTTCCGCCCACAAAGACTATCAGTAGTACTCGGCGCAGACCGCGCCTTATTGTTCCAGAAGCTTCTCGCTTGTAGTAGATCGTTCTGTTAAGATTGCACGCAAGACGCTAACACTCAAGATTATTCCAGCGCTTCCGCGACGACTAGTGATAAGGCTAGAATGTTCGACGCGTGCGTTATAAAAGCCGGCGCGCTCCAACGATGTACAGTTGATCGACGGCCGACGCTCCGTTCGCCGCTATCAGTGCCAGTGCTTATTGCTGTAATCTGACTTTCCGTTTACCGGCCACAAGTTCGGCCTAATAAACAGTTTCATCTGGAACATTACCGACTGCTGCTTGGGTCAACGTCACGACCACGCGACATCTGGTGGAGGTGCTGTTCCTTCATGTTCCGGACGCCCCCGTCAAGCCGTGAACCCAGCCCACAGCGCGGAGAAGACACCGAAGCCCCCGTGCAGCAACGAGCTAGCCGCAGGCTGAAAGGCTTGCAGCCAGAGCACGGACTCCTGCCGGAAAACACCAGGCAAACCAAGACTACGACCTCAACCGCAGCGACGATGACAGCCCCTGTGCAGCCTGCGCCCATCCTGCTCCGGCAGCCGAAGGAGCCGCCAACTTTCCGCGGTTCATCACACGAGGACCCGGAGACCTGGCTTGAAAAATACGACCGTGTCGCCGCTTTTAACAACTGGAGCAATGAAGACAAGCTACGGCATGTGTACTTCGCCTTGGAAGACGCGGCTAGGACATGGTTTGAAAACCAAGAGCGCATCCTGACAACATGGGACGTTTTTCGTACCAGGTTCCTGGCCACATTCACGAGCGTCGTCCGCAAGGAGAGGGCCGAGGCTACGCTCGAAACCCGCATCCAGTTTCCGAACGAGAACGTCACATTATTCACGGAAGAAATGACCAAACTCTTCCGCCACGCAGATCCAGCCATGCCCGAAGAAAAGAAAGTTCGCTTCCTCATGCGAGGAGTGAAACAGGAGCTATTTGCAGGACTGATGCGGAATCCACCAAACAGTGTCGAAGAATTCGTCTCGGAAGCGACGACGATTGAGAAGACGCTAGAAATGCGCACCCGACAGTACAATCGTCGCCTGACTCCAGACAGCGCAGCTGTTCAAGCCCTCGGCTCTGAAGATCTGCGCGAAACCATCCGCGCCATCGTGCGAGAGGAGCTCCGGAAGCTCTCTTTTCCGCAGCCAGAGGTGACGTCGATTGCTGAGGTAGTACGCGAGGAGATCCAGCAGTCACTTGGCGTTGCTCAGCCAGTACAGCCGCAGCCACAGGCTATCAGCTACGCTGCTGCGGCCCGCCGTCCCGCTCCTCCGCCGCGCCCACGTCAAGACGCCACTCCGCCGCAGTTCCGCCGCCAGACACCTCCGCCGCCACCATCGACGTCATACAGCCCGCCAGCCGGCCAGCGATACACGCCGAGGAAGACCGACGTTTGGCGCGCCCCCCGACCACCGCCCACTCTGCTACCATTGCGGAGAAGCTGGTCACACATACCGCCGCTGCCAGTACCGACAGATGGGCCTACGCGGTTTCGCCGTCGACGCGCCTCGTCCACAGCGGGGTGAACGACCGCAAGACATCGCCGACTACCTCGCAGGAGCTCAGTGGACGCCCCGACGACCTTCCCGCTCACCGTCGCCCGGCCGCTACATGTCACCGCACCGCCGGCAGTACACTGGCCCTAACCGGGGCCGGTCACCTAGCCCTTACCCGGAAAACTAAGGGCAGCAACCGATGGAGGTGCGGTTGCTGTACGTCGAACTACCGAAGATCCTCCGCCGACGCCGACGACGACGACGCGACGAAACCTGCTGAACACGACGCGAAGCAGACAGAGCACTGCCGACGAAACCTCGCGGACCGAGCTAGACCTGACGACTCAACATGATGGAAGCAGCGCAACAAATCGACGCAGCCGTGATCCGACGCCGCGAGCTAACCGCAACGCAAGGCGACGGACTACCGACCTCGACGTTCTCATCGACGGTCACAACGTCACCGCTCTCGTCGACACTGGTGCCGACTATTCCGTCGTCAGTGGGCCATTCGCCGCCAAGCTGAAGAAAGTAAAGACCGCTTGGAGTGGACCCGAAATTCGGACAGCTGGAGGCCACCTGATAACGCCGATTGGAGTCTGCACGGCGAGAGTCACCGTCAATAACCGGACTTATCCTGCGAGCTTTGTAATCCTACAAAACTGCTCCAGGGATGTGATACTTGGAATGGACTTCCTAAGTGACCACGGCGCCGTCATCGACCTAAGGTCTGAGTCGATAACACTAACCTCAGACAAAGCGCTGCCGCCCGTCGCGACGCCAGCAAATCATGCATTGAATGTGATAGAAGAGCAAGTGACCGTTCCGCCGCTCTCCAGCGTCATTATTTCCGTCGGCACCGAAAACCCTGCGAACCTTGAAGGCGTCATCGAGGGCGATCAGCACCTACTCCTGAACCGTCAAATTTGCGTCGCAAGAGGTATAGCCGAGCTGCGTGACGGTAAAGCAAAGGTACTGCTGACAAACTTCAGCCACGAATATAGGCACCTTAACATTGGTACGACGGTCGCCTACATCGAGAAGTTCGTGGACGCCAGCAATGCTTTCGCCCTATCCGATGCTACCGAACCTCCTTCGACGAATCGAGGTCCCGGAATAGATTTCGACGTCAACCCGAGTCTCCCGAAGCACAAGCAAGACCAGCTCAAAAGTCTGCTCTTGCAATTCAAGGACTGCTTCTCGTCGTCGTCAAGAATTCGACAGACCCCAATCGCGAAACACCGCATCATAACAGAGGAAAATGCGAGACCACTCCGCCAGAGCCCGTACCGAGTTTCAACGCGAGAACGCGAGGCCGTAAAGCAACAAGTCGACGAAATGCTACGCGACGACATCATCCAGCCTTCCAAGAGTCCTTGGGCGTCACCCGTGGTGTTAGTGAAGAAGAAGGACGGAACCCTGCGTTTCTGCGTCGATTATCGCCGCCTGAACAAGATCACGAAGAAGGACGTGTATCCTCTCCCACGTATAGACGACGCCCTGGATCGACTCCACAGCGCGCAGTACTTTTCGTCGATGGACCTCAAGACCGGCTATTGGCAAATAGAGGTCGACGAGAGAGACCGAGAGAAGACTGCCTTTATCACACCAGACGGCCTCTTCGAGTTCAAGGTCATGCCCTTCGGTCTTTGCTCGGCACCTGCGACGTTCCAACGTGTTATGGACACTGTACTCGCCGGCTTGAAGTGGCAGACCTGCCTTGTGTACTTGGACGACGTCGTTGTATTTTCATCAAACTTCGACGAACATCTCCGGCGCCTTCAGGCTGTACTTCAAGCAATCAAGGCCTCCGGACTCACCCTGAAGCCAGAAAAGTGCCGCTTCGCATACGAGGAACTTCTGTTCTTGGGTCACGTCATCAGCAAGTCTGGAGTTCGCCCCGACCCACGGAAAACAGCTGCCATCGCTGCCTTCCCGCCGCCCACCGACAAGAAAGCCGTACGCCGATTTCTCGGCTTGTGCGCCTATTATCGACGCTTCGTCAAGGGATTTTCGCGCATCGCCGAGCCACTAACTCAGCTCACGAAAAACGACGTGGAATTCAAGTGGGAAACGCCGCAGGAGGAAGCATTTCAGGAACTAAAGCGACGCCTGCAAACGTCTCCGTTACTTGCGCATTTCGACGAATACGCCGAAACAGAAGTACACACCGACGCGAGCAGCGTAGGACTCGGCGCCGTCCTTGTGCAGAGGACGGACGGACTGGAAAGGGTTATCAGTTATGCTAGCCGGTCGCTATCAAAGGCAGAGGCCAACTACTCCACAACAGAAAAGGAGTGCCTTGCCATCATCTGGGCTACATCAAAGTTTCGCCCCTACCTTTACGGCAGGCCCTTCAAAGTTGTGAGTGACCACCACGCCTTGTGTTGGCTAGCTAACTTGAAAGACCCTTCTGGTCGCCTCGCACGGTGGAGCCTGAGGCTTCAAGAATTCGACATTACCGTCGTTTACAAGTCCGGAAGAAAACACTCTGACGCCGACTGCCTGTCTCGTGCCCCCCGTCGACCCACCGCCGCTGGACGACCAGGATGATGACGGCTTCCTGGGAACCATAAGTGCCGACGACTTCGCCGAGCGACAGCGCGCCGATCCGGAACTCAAGGGCCTTATGGAATACCTCGAGGGCAAAGCCACTGTGGCTCCAAAGGTATTCAGACGAGGACTGGAGTCGTTTTTCATGCGCAACGGCGTTCTTCTAAAGAAAAACTTCTCGCCACTTCGGGCCGACTCCCTCCTCGTAGTACCTTCGGCATTACGTCCAGAAGTTCTGCATGCTTTGCATGACGACCCGACGGCTGGACACCTTGGATTTTCCCGTACGCTGGCAAGGATACAAGAAAAGTACTACTGGCCTCGCCTCACTACCGACGTCACCCACTACGTGAGGACTTGTCGAGATTGTCAGCGACGGAAGACACCACCGACTAGGCCAGCCGGACTTCTGCAGCCCATCGAGCCACCTCGCCGGCCGTTCCAGCAAATCGGCATGGACTTACTGGGGCCGTTTCCGACGTCGAATTCCGGAAACAAATGGATCGTCGTAGCTACTGACTACCTCACCCGCTACGCCGAGACAAGGGCCCTCCCCAAGGGCAATGCCGCCGAGGTAGCAAAGTTCTTCGTCGAGAACATCGTACTGCGTCATGGCGCCCCAGAGGTCCTCATTACCGACAGAGGTACGGCCTTTACTGCGGACCTAACTCAGGCGATCCTGAGGTACAGCCAAACAAGTCACCGCCGGACCACCGCCTACCACCCACAGACCAACGGCCTGACCGAGCGTCTAAATAAGACCATCGCCGACATGCTGGCCATGTACTTCGACGTCGAACACAAGACGTGGGACGCCATCCTTCCGTACGTGACCTTCGCATACAACACGGCCGTGCAAGAAACGACGCAGATGACGCCATACACGTTGGTCTACGGACGGAGCCCGGCAACGACGCTCGACGCCATGTTACCAAACGTGACCGACGAGGAAAACATCGACGTAACCGCCTACCTACAGCGCGCCGAAGAAGCACGACAGCTCGCCCGCCTGCGGATCAAAAATCAGCAGACGACTGACAGCCGCCGCTACAAACTTCGACGACGGTACGTGGAATACCATCCCGGCGACCGCGTTTGGGTGTGGACGCCGATACGACGACGTGGACTCAGTGAAAAACTTCTGCGACGATACTTCGGACCGTATAGGGTGCTTCGACGTCTCGGCACACTCGATTACGAGGTTGTCCCCGACGGCATTTCGAACTCTCAACGGCGCCGTGCGCGACCTGAAGTCGTCCATGTCGTGCGCCTCAAGCCGTTTTACGCGCGGTAGTGAACCTGAGGACTGTACTTCTTTTTTCTTTCATTGGACTTTCTTGCTTGTGCGTGTTGTTTATTGAACTTTCTTGATTTATTGTCGTTATTTATTGTTGCATGTATTTTTACCATTCTGTTCTAAGCATCGGGACGATGCCTTTTCAGAGGGGGGCATTGCCACGCGCGTTTCTTTCACTGTATTCGATTTCCGCCCACAAAGACTATCAGTAGTACTCGGCGCAGACCGCGCCTTATTGTTCCAGAAGCTTCTCGCTTGTAGTAGATCGTTCTGTTAAGATTGCACGCAAGACGCTAACACTCAAGATTATTCCAGCGCTTCCGCGACGACTAGTGATAAGGCTAGAATGTTCGACGCGTGCGTTATAAAAGCCGGCGCGCTCCAACGATGTACAGTTGATCGACGGCCGACGCTCCGTTCGCCGCTATCAGTGCCAGTGCTTATTGCTGTAATCTGACTTTCCGTTTACCGGCCACAAGTTCGGCCTAATAAACAGTTTCATCTGGAACATTACCGACTGCTGCTTGGGTCAACGTCACGACCACGCGACAATATTCACGACGTCATCGCCCTTTGCCGCCTAGTTGACGAGCACATGCCTGAGTCTGACAAGGTGTCGCATGTGTTGAAAGGCATCGCAGACGACGCCTTCAACCTGCTCGTCTATAACAACATTGCCACCGTCGATGCAATCATCAAAGAGTGCCGGCGGTTTGAACAAGCAAAGAGCCGCCGTATAGCTCAGCGATTCACACGACTGCCCAATACGGCCGCAACTTCGTCGTGTGAAGCCGCTCGCCAGCCGCCTACCTACGACAACGTCACCCGTATCGTTCGTCGGGAGATCGAAGCTGCCTGTCCAGCTCCTATTCAATTGCCCATGTTCACAACACACGCCACTGACCCATCACAGCCATCGCTAGCCTTAATTCAAGCAGTGGTGAGGCAGGAGTTTGCGAACCTCGGTCTTCCATCCGCGTGTCCCCTAACTCACCCTGAAGTACGGCCTTACCCCCCCCGAAAACGCTCGCCGATCCTCTCCTACATGGCCCCTCCGGAACCCTGCGGAATGGCGAACCCCTGACGACCAGCCTATCTGCTTTTCCTGTCATCAGCCTGGGCACGTTTCTCGCTATTGCCGTCGCCGTTGGTCAAACCCTCCACGCCAGACCTACCCTAACTACATGCGTCCTACCACTCCTAGACGTTCAGCCGCTGCACCCTCCCGTTTCTACTCGTCGTCTCCTCACGAGCCTCTCACCACTGACGCCCCTTCGCCCGTTCGCCATTACTCTCGCTCCCCGTCGCCGCAACGCCGCCAATCCCTCTCCCCACAGCCTCGACGCTTTCCCTCGCCGACATTCCGTGGACGCTCACAGCAGGAAAACTAGATATTGCAGCTTATGGAGGTGAAGCTGCAATACCATCGACGCCTGCAAATCCTCTACTGACGCTCCCCACGCACCACAGCCTGCTTGAAGTAAAAGTCGA
The DNA here is from genome assembly GCA_030522465.1 of Rhipicephalus appendiculatus. NCBI lineage: Eukaryota > Metazoa > Arthropoda > Arachnida > Ixodida > Ixodidae > Rhipicephalus > Rhipicephalus appendiculatus. The sequence goes on from JALIZH010015540.1 coordinate 66,559, forward strand.
CAATGTTACTGTGACCGCCCTTGTTGACACAGGCGCTCACCTATCTATTACGAGCGCTCCTCTACGCTGCCGTTTGCAGAAGATCATGACGCCCTCTACGACACAAACAATACGTGTGGCCGATGGCGGCACTGTAAAAGTCATAGGAATGTGCACTGCTCGTGTCAGCATTGCTGGTCGTCACACCGTTGTCATTTTTGCCGTTCTACCTCATTGCCCCCCATGACCTTATACTTGGCCTTGATTTCCTTTCGGAACACTCGGCCTTAATTGAGTGCTCTTCTGGCACGCTCAGTCTCGATCTTCCCTTCTCTCCGATACATGTGAAAAGCCCGTCAGCCGCTTGAGCCCAACCAATTTTGTTCGCTTGCCGCCTCGCACAGTGGCGTACGTCTGTTTGTCATCGACCCCTCCAGCTCCCGACGGAGACTACATCGTTACACCGATAACAGACGCACGACTGACACGCAGTGTTACTGTGCCGCATACCATCGCCACTATTTTGGATAACTGTGCGTTCCTTCCACTCCTAAATTTCGGCCTCATTCCCCAAGTCTTGCCTCACCAAATGTCGCTTGCCCAACTCACTGCCATAACAGACGATGACATCAATGTTATCGCCGTAACTGCCCCAGACCAAGCTGAAGTCTCACGGTTACGCAGTTCGGACGACGCCATTTTTCGAAAAATGATTGGACCAGACGTTTCGCCTGATCAGGCCGACGCTCTCTGCCAGGTTTTGGTCTCCTATAGTGACATTTTCGATATCCGTGATCGTCCATTGGGCCAGGCTAAGATTGTGACTCACCGAATTAACACCGGTGACTCTGCACCCATCCACCGTCGGCCTTACCGCGTGTCCGCATCAGAGCGAGCAGTCATTCAAAAAGAAGTGGTCAAAATGCTAGCGAAAGACATCATCGAACCATCGTCAAGCCCTTGGGCCTCCCCAGTGGTCTTAGTAAAAAAAGAAAGACGGCTCTTGGCGTTTCTGCATTGATTATCCGGCACCTCAACGAATTTATCAAAAAAGACGTGTACCCTTTTCCACGTATTGACGACGCACTCGACTGTCTCCATGGCGCCACCTTCTTTTCATCTCTCGACCTCCGATCTGGCTACTGGCAAATTGCTGTAGATGAAATGGATCGTGAGAAGACCGCATTCGTTACCCCCCGACGGCCTTTACCAATTCAAGGTCATGCCCTTTGGTCTCTGCAACGCTCCAGCAACCTTCGAGAGAATGATGGACACGCTACTTCAAGCATTTAAATGGTCGACATGCTTGTGCTACTTGGACGACGTGATAACCTTCTCACCCACCTTCGCCACACACCTTGAACGCCTTTCCACCATTCTATCAATATTCCGACAAGCCGGCCTCCAGCTAAATTCCTCGAAGTGCCACTTCGGTCTTCGTCAAATTACTGTGTTGGGCCACCTTGTTGACGCTTCCGGTGTACGACCAGACCCGGCGAAAGTACGCGCTGTAACGAACTTCCCCGTTCCACGCTCTATCCATGACGTTCGCAGTTTCGTGGGCCTATGCTCTTACTTTCGCCGGTTCGTGAAAAACTTTGCGGCACTCGCACGCCCCCCTCACTGACCTTCTCAAACATGACGTCCCGTTTTGTTGGGGTCCTCTCCAAGCTGACGCCTTCTCTCAACTAATCACCGCTCTAACGACACCGCCGATACTTGCACATTTTGACCCAGATGCTCCTACAGAAGTGCGCACAGACGCTAGCGGTCACGGCAACGGCGCAGTTTTGGTCCAAACTCAGCGGGGCCCTGATCGTGTAATTGCATACGCAAGTCGTCTCCTTTCGAAGGCTGAGCGCAACTACTCTATAACAGAACGGGAATGCCTTGCCCTGTCTGGGCGGTTTCGAAATTCCGTCCTTACTTGTATGGCCGCCCGTTCCGAGTCATTACAGATCATCACGCCCTCTGTTGGCTTTCGTCACTGAAGGACCCTACTGGACAGCTTGGTCGTTGGGCGTTGCGTCTTCAGGAGTACTCCTACTCAGTTGCCTACAAGTCTGGCCGCCTCCATCTGGACACCGATTGCTTGTCCCGCTACCCTGTTGACCACCCAGGCGAATCGGCCATGGAGCCGAGCCCCAGCGTAATGTCCATGTCTCAGTTTCTTCAGATTGGTAACGAACAGCGTCGAGATGCTTCCTTGCGATCCCTCACTGACCGTCTCGAATCTGCCCCTAACGACGCATCACTCCGCATGTTCGTCCTCTTGAATGGCACGCTCTACCGTCGTAGCGTCCAGCCAGATGGCCCTGAGCTGCTTCTCGTCGTGCCTAAGCATCTGCGTTCAACGGTCCTGCATGAGCTTCACGACGAACCGACTGCCGGCCACTTGGGCGTATCTCGCACGTACGACCGCGTCCGGCGCCGCTTCTTTTGGCCTGGTCTCGCCCGGTCCGTTCGACGTTACGTGACCTCCTGCGATAAATGCCAACGTCGGAAGCGACCTGCCGCACCTCCTGCTGGACTTCTTCACCCGGTCTCCATCCCTACCGAACCTTTCTTCCGTGTTGGTGTAGACCTTCTCGGTCCTTTTCCTGAATCAAACTCTGGGAACAAGTGGGTCGCCGTTGCTATAGACCATGCGACCAGGTTTGCCATCACTAGAGCGCTCCCCACCAGCACTGCTACTGACGTTGCCGACTTTTTGCTCCACGATGTCATTCTACACCATGGCGCTCCTCGCCAATTGCTCACCGACCATGGCAGCGCATTTTTGTCAAGGGTAATCGACGATCTTTTGCGCTCTTCCTCAAGGCAACACAAGCTGACCACTTCGTACCATCCTCAAACAAATGGCCTCACCGAGCGCCTAAATCGCACCCTCACGGACATGCTCTCGATGTATGTCTCATCTGATCACCATGACTGGGATCTAGCACTACCTCACGTCACCTTCGCCTACAATTCATCTCGTCATGACACCGCCGGTTACTCATCTTTTTATATGCTCTATAGCCGTGATCCGACATTACCGCTGGACACCCTACTACCGGCTACAACACCTCCGCCGAGCGAATACGCACGTGATGCTATCGCTCGTGCCGATAACGCGCGTCAGATCGCCCGCTCTAGGCTGTTCGCTTCCCAAGCAACCCAGAAGGCTATCTACGACAGCAGGCATGTCGACGTTCGCTTCTCACCAGGTTCCCTAGTTCTCCTGTGGTGCCCAGTTCGTCGTGTCGGCTTGTCAGAGAAGTTGCTATCTCGGTACATGGGTCCTTACCGTATCATCCGCCAGGTAACGGACGTTACCTACGAGATCGTTCCCATCTTCGAGACTAACCCGTCTGCAAACACGCCCAGTGACGTAGTGCACGTCAGTAGGTTGAAACCATACCACCCCCCTTCTGAAGACCATGTTTAAAGTGCACCGAGACGGCGCTTTTACAGCGGGGGGGTAATGCTACATAGCTACCACATCAAGGGAGAGACATTCTCCGTACAGAAGACGACGAAGAGGACTGGCCTGTCCGCTGTGCTTGCTGCCCTCCGTCTTGATCGATCGGTGTAAATACACTCGCAAATAGTCACGTCTCGTCTCATTTTACGTAACAATATCACAGCGCTGCGAAACACGCAGCCTCTCGATTTACACAAACCATTCCCGCCTCCATCTCCGGCGCCTGTCCAATCCTTCTCGTACGCGAAGTGACGTGGCCGATAGGCAACATTATGCAGCACCAACTTCTTCGATTGTTCCTTTGCACAAGGCAACCGCGCCTTGGCCCTTCGGTGATGCAGTTCTGGCCGTTCTCGCCGCACAGTCCGCATTTCCATTCTCCTGTGCTGCTCTCTACCGTTTTCGTAGAGCCCCGAGACTACCGGAACAAGCGGTATTGCCAGAACGATAGCCTCTGAGATTAAGAGGTGCCTCGCGACTTCACCGCTACAAGAAGGGCGCACTCCTCGTCAGTGGAATGCACATTCCTGATCAGTTTTACAGCGAAAGCTGTTATCAGATCACAACGACAGTGGGGTAGTTGCCACCGCCGCTGCCGTCCGTAAGCGCTATTGATAGAAATAAGAGAAAAATAAAACGATCAAACAAATTCTAGAAACACCGCCCATTTTTACTGACTATACTCATTTATCAAGCATTAGAACCTCCATATACCAGAAGGTAAGGTTACGTGCCATCAGCCTCGCTTTTCAAGCTGATGCGATGGCGCCAACCTGGACGAAATCACCTACCTAGCCATTAGGTCAGCAGCCATTCTGTGCACTCGGCCATGGCTAGAGTGTACTAGAACAGGGGAGTGCTCAGAACGGCCGCAGCATCAATGTACAAAAAGTGAAGCCATAAGAGGGCTTACGGCGCTGCGATCGGTAGTCTGCAATGTGTCGTCGTTTTAAGAGTTGCGCGCGGCTCCACCAAAGAGGTGCAGAGGTAGAATGCCCGCTTCCCACTCGAAAGGCCCGGGTTCTAATCGCAACTGTAGATGTTGAGTTTTTATTCTTTAGTGTAACTTCTTATGGCTGTATTGCTTTTTCTTGTTTCGTAAAGCTAGCTGCAATTGGTACGTATTACCACAGAATGTAACTTAAATGTGAAGTAAAAAACAAGATATTTGACAGTGAGCGTCATTATTTGCAGCGCCGCCGCACGGCATTCAACAGAAACGTAAAGTGTGGCTCTGAGATCTTTGCGAATACGAGAAATCCCGGAGGACATACTTTACGTATTTCTTGAATGCCGTGCGGCGGCGCTGCAAATAATTACGCTCACTGTCAAATATCGTGTATTTTACTTCACATTTCAGTTACTTTCTGTGGTAATACGTACCAATTGCAGCTAAATTTAAGAAACTTGAAAAAACAATACAGCCATAAGAAGAGACACTAAAGAATAAAAACTAAACATCTACAGCTGCGATTCGAACCTGGGGCTTTCGAGTGGGAAGCGAGCATTCTACCCTGCACCACTTTGGTGGAGCCGCGCGCAACTCTTAAAACGACGACACATTGCAGACTACCGATCGCAGCGCCGCAAGCGGATTGACCCTGTTAGGGCCTCACTTTTTGAAGCTCGTTCCAGGCACTCCCCTGTTCTATTACACTCTAGCCATGGCTCTGTTGACAGTGATGGTGTTTGAGGCATTTCTACGTTACAGCGAAAGCTGTTATGAGATCACAACAAGAGCCGATTTTGGCGCCGTGGTTACAGACCGCCGCTATCGCGAGAAAGAAGAAATGAGAAAAAATTTCTCGGAACGGATAGGATTTGAACCTAGCCCTCTGCGTGGCAGCCCAGTTCGCTACCACTGAGCTACACCGGTGCTTGAAACTCCGTTGCAAACTGACCTTGTGCAGCATTCATGTCAGGTAAGGAATCGCGTTAGCATGTGTAATGAAGCTTTTTAGAACAGTAAAGAAACAACCACGCGTCACACAATGCGAATTCCGTAACGAGTCGGTCGTAGAATGCTCCAACCCATTACAAAAGCCTCTGGCATAATTCTTCATCGTCGTCAGCCACAGCACCAACAAAGTGCACATATAGCCTTACAAGTGTGTAGCGGGTAGCACGCTTTTCCCAAGAATGACGAATAAGGGCATAGTGGACACTTCCCCACTGCACAAAAATTATGATGATTTATAGCGTAGTGGCTGGGCACCATGCAAGTATACTTAAGTGTGCCCCCGTAGTGTTTAAGAAAAAAGGCTTTTGGGCATCCACCCCATGCGCGGGAAAGGCGAAGGGGATCAGGCTTGACAAAGGCAGGTACAATGGTCATAAGCCCAGCTTCCGTTAAGTACTACGTGTTGGGGGTGGGAGATGAGAAAGCTGCGGCCGTGACTCGCGTTAGTCACTGTGATGAGTAAGAGGTTTACTCAGTGGGCCCAGGTCATCGAACGCATTCAAGACAGCCTGATAACTACGCAGACAACATTTATATAGGACGAGGACTAGACACAAGGAGAACATCAGGGCGAAACAACATTACAGGTACAAAAAATTACACCATCTCCCGCTAAAGGGAACCATGTGTAGATGTGAAGCAGCGGGCGCTAACGCTTACACTGGCCGTGGCGTTGACGCTGGCGCTATCGCAGCGTTGCGCAGGAGAGAAAACTGAGGAGGCGCAAAGCACGCAGTGATGGAGCGGTGTTTCGTACTGGAACATGCCAATCGCTGCTAATGGGCAATGAGAGACAGAAGATTCCGACTGTACACAGAGACCCGCAGTGCGCTTTTAGTTAACGCGCACGCTGCGAATTTTTATTGTTCAACAACGCACAGGAGAAATCTCCCACCGGCACCACCTTGGAGGTCAAGATCCATTGCCATATATACGCGATGGACAGTGAACGGTTGTGCAGCGCGAGCAGTCGGTTTTTTCAACCAAGAAACTCGCTAGCAGACGCTGCCTGCGTCGGCGTCACGAGGCGAGAGAGGGGGAGCGTAGGAGAGCAGAGAGAGAGAGAGGGGGGGGGACGCGCATGCGCAGTGGGGTGTGGACGCTGTGGGCAGGGATGCCTAGAGGAGAGAGGGGGGAGCGTAGGAGAGGTGAGAGAGGGGGGGGACGCGCATGCGCAGTGGGAGCCCAGGCAGGGATTCCTAGAGGAAAGAGGGGGGGAGCATAGGAGGGGAGAGAGGAGGGGAGGCGCATGCGCAGTGAGGGTGTGGTTGCCGCGGGGAGGGATGCCTAGAGGAGAGAGAGGGGGAGGAGAGGTTTTGTTTATCTTTATTTTTTTTAAAGGGTTTGCGCATGCGCAGTAAGGGAGGCCACGCCGCACACCACCACCGGATTAAGCTTCGCCATAAGATGCTTCACATCTAAAAAGTCTGCAGTAAAGTCCCCTTAACGCGAGACGAAAGTCTGTCTTAATATTAATAGTCAACGCGCTTCACTCCCGTGCCACCAAGTCTACAACACACTCACGCGCACCGTCGTTGCGATGATCGTAGCACCGGGCAACGTGGCGTCGAGTCCGTCGTGGTGCGGATATGCCTTGTCGTGTGGCTCGCTGGCTCGAGCCCGAAGACGCTGTGCCGCACCATGACGTCTTGCCGGCGACCAGGTCACGCTCGACCGAAGCGAGCGCCCTGGGCACGGGGGTCCGAAGCCCCGCCGACAATCGTGGCCCCGCACGGCTCCCCGAACCAGTCTTCTTCTTTCTCCTCTTCTTTTCCCAGTTGCGCGCTCAGGGTTTTTCCTCTATGGCGCGCTCGTCGCAATCATCACATTCTTCCCCCCCTGTTTCAGAAAGTTGCACGCATTTCGGCTGGCACTGTTGAAGGTCGCAGAGCGTGCAACTTCACGATGTCGAGCTTCTGAAGGATGCAGGGGTGCTGTTAGCTTGACACTTTTGTGGCTGTTACGCATCCTGTCGGAAGTCCATTGTCGGATCACAGTCGAGTTCGAATTGGTGCACCAGGTTTATAAGCCGACTCTTTTTTTTCCTTCCACGTACCAGCGCAGAACCAGCGTTCCTCCTTCCTAGCCGCTTCTGTGTACCGCGGTGGCTTCTCGATGCTGTTGAAATAGATGGAGCAGTATTCAACCAAAAAATCGGTGTCTGAGCGCCCAGCTGTGTAGCCCACAACACGCCACAACTTTCGGGTGTCTCGAAGCTCATCTGTTTCTGGACGGCACGAAGTACCATGTTTCTGGCTCACAGCGTTCCTAGCTGCGTTCGTACTATTGGGCTTCATGCCTCTCTTCCAGAACCTGGACCTTCTCGCTCTGTTATAGGGTTTGTCATTGCTACTTGTGTTGCGCTTGGTTCCTGGGCAATCGCGTCAGCTGGCAAGATACTTGCATGGCTTGTCTCTTGCATGCCTAGTAGGGGTAAGCTGTCTCGGAAGACCGGAGCTTCCAACAGGTGGCCAGTACCAGGGTTAGAGGAGCCGGTATAGTGCTCGTCACTAACGTTATCTAGGTTACTATGCGGCTGTGAAGCCACAGTTACGCATACGCATGCTATGCTCTTAGTCTGCCTGAGAATTTCTAACTCGGAAATGCAGAGACCAAGCTGTTCCCTGCCAGTGCCAACTCCGTTGCCATCAAATGCTGGCTCAGCACATTTAGTTGCAGACTGTGTATCCAGAGCTACACCATGAAGTTGTCCTACGTACTCTTTTTCGCCTGTGACTGACAGATTTTTCTCAACATCAGGGATATCTGTCTCGTCTTGGTGAGGTTCAATTCTGCCCTCTTCATTAGCCTCGTTAAGCAGTGGCCTAGTTTTTGCAATCTCTTGTATTTCTGAGATAGCTCTGCGTAGCTCTGACAACAGCTTCTCTCCTTCCCGCCGCACACGCTCATGGTCATTTTTGCACATGTACTCAAGCTCAAAATCGAGCCTCTCCTGTTCCTCCTCAAGGTCTTCTCGTAGCATTCGCTCTATGTCTGAGCAAGACCACCCGACCTCCTCTGCTATATAAAGTAGTCTCTGCACGTTAACAGGCATCCTGTGTGCGACCGATTCTCGGCTGGAGATGGTAAGTGCCGATCCTGGCAGGCTCGCCAATTGCGATGAGTAAGAGGTTTACTCAGTGGGCCCAGGTCATCGGACGCATTCAAGACAGCCTGATAACTACGCAGACAACATTTATATAGGACGAGGACTAGACACAAGGAAGAACATCAGGGCGAAACAAGATTACAGGTACAAAAAGTCTGCAGTAAAGTCCCCTTAACGCGAGACGAAAGTCTGTCTTAATATTAATAGTCAACGCGCTTCACTCCCGTGCCACCAAGTCTCCAACAACACACTCACGCGCACCGTCGTTGCGATGATTGTAGCACCGGGCAACGTGGCGTCGAGTCTGTCGTGGTGCGGATACGCCTTGTCCTGTGGCTCGCTGGCTCGAGCCCGAAGACGCTGTGCCGCACCATGACGTCTTGCCGGCGACCAGGTCACGCTCGACCGAAGCGAGCGCCCTGGGCACGGGGTCCGAAGCCCCGCCGACAATCGTGACCCCGCACGGCTCCCCGAACCAGTCTTCTTCTTTCTCCTCTTCTTTTCCCAGTTGCGCGCTCAGGGTGTTTGCGCTATGGCGCGCTCGTCGCAATCATCACAGTCACCAAGTCACTATCCAGGTGCACGTTACTTCAGCGTAAAAGTCTGAGCATGTTATTATCGCCGGTGACTAACTTAGTTGGATGCGCAGAGGCAATCAAGGAGAGGGTGAAAGGCCATAGCAGAGTTTCGAGTGGGACGTTCCCAGGATATACGCTGTGTTCAGTCATGAGGCAAGCGAGCGAAAAACTCACAGCTAAAGTTCACGAACGTAACCACGTGGGCGCTAAATGGCGTCTGGGAAAAATAATCATCAGGACATGCGACGACCTTAATGAAAAGTGTCGATGGCATGCGCGCCGTGAACCTCCAGGTGCAGGTTGTAGTATGCATGATAGCGGAAGTACCTGTGTGCAACGGCAACCTGGAAAGGGTGGTTGTGTACGCAAATGAAGAGGCTTGGCGAATGAGTCAAGATAAAAGCTTCGTATAATAATAATAGTAATAACTGTTGTGGTTTAACGTCCCAAAACCACGACGTCATTAGGAGAGACGCCGTAGTACAGGGCTCCGGAAATGTCGTCCACCTGGGGTTCCTTAACGTGGGCCTAAATCTTAGTACACGGGCCTCGATCATTTCCGTCTCCATCGAAAATGTTGCCGCTGCGGCCTTCACTCGATGCCGCGACATTCGGGTGAGCAGTCGAGTACCTCAACCACTAGACGACCGTGGCGCATTAGAAAGGTTTCGAGGTAGTGGAAATAGACAGGAAGGTCCACAGGTGGAGTGGTTTCCGAAGTGGCAGAATTAACTTTCATAAGATGATTGGTCATGAGGTGGGTTGGCGACTGGCAGGCCGCGAAGTAGTTTTTCTGGGGGGCACGCGGGCCTTCGGAGACCGAAATAGTTAGTAACGAAGCGAACAACCCGAGGTACTATTTTACAGGTAGAATTGCGAAAAAAAGTAGACAAGAGATGAAGCAATCCGATCGGCCTACACTTAGAAGAAGTCGAAACACGACAACAAGACAAGGGGCAGGGGGAAAAGACAATAGAGAAGAAGTTCGATAGAAAAAGATGGAGTCTCTTGTGTTCAGTTCATAAGTGAAGTTTTATTACATATTTTGGCGCACTCGGCTTTGACGATCCATGATGTGGGTTACCTTCTTCGTTCAGCCAGCCACGGGCAGCCTGGTCTTCACGAAGTACGCGCTCCCTGGAGATGCGCCATTTGATCTTCCCGTCGACGTGACGACAGGTGAGCTGATCTCAACAGTTCTCGAGAAGGCGTCCATGTCTCTAGACGAACTCTTGGAAAAAGCGTCCGTGAAGATCAATCTTCAAGTCTCCCTTTTCAACCGCCTTGTGACATCCAAACTAGAGATGCCAGCTGCATCGGAGCCAACTTCTCATGCAGACCTCTCCGTTGTTCTTAAGGCGATTCAAGCTCAGCAAAAACAAGTTTGTCAACAAAATGAAATGATTCAGACCCTTTTGTCGGCTTTGAGCCTGAAAGACAGCGGTCCTACTGAGGTTGTGAAACCTGAACCGTTTGACAGTTTGTCGGGCAATCCAGAGGCATGGATTACTTTCTTTGAATACGCCTGTAAACAGAACGGCTGGATCACAGATGAACAACGAGTGAAACATATGCTCCCGTTTTTAACTGGCACCGCACGAAAATGGTACGAGTTGCGTATCATAGAAGATGAATGTGATGCACGGAGAACGTGGAAGGAGAGCTTCATTTCACCATTCCGTGGGAGCCCGCTTGAGCGGTGGGATCAAGCCATCTTCTACCGCTACAGGTCTGGACCAGTGATCGAGTATTTCTTTGAAAAGCGTCGATTGCTCCTACTTGCATAGCCGGACCTTCCACTGACTTCCATTATAACACTCGTCATACACGGCTTACCTTGGGAATTTCAACGACAGGTTCAAGCCAGAACGCCGAAACGCCTGGAGACATTGCTGCAGTCGCTCCAAGATGTGGCCTGTCATTGGACGGAGAGGACAACAAAGTCGCATCGAGATGTTCAAGGGACAGGAGCATCAGGAAACAGGGGGTTTCGTGCCCACCCACCAAAGTCTTCGCAAGAGGCAAGTCACCGTGAATCGTTGTACACTACCGAGATCGAGTCCATGACTGAGGAACGCACTTCGCAAAGATTAGAAAAAAACTAATAAATGAGGGTTTTCAGTCTGACCCTAAGATTGTTTGACTTCTCCAAGCTTGCTGCACATAGACCTCGAGGTCAATGGACGACGCATGCGAGCACTGATAGACAGCGGGGCGTCTTTATCTATCCTTAAGAAAAGCAATGCTAATGTTCAAGATGTGTTCCGGGTAAGGTCGGTTCTTGTGCGTGGATATGATGGAAGCGAGAAAGAATATTGTGAGTGGGCACGTCTGAAAGTGACGTACCAGTCTAGAACTGCAGAAATTGTTGCCCTAGTTATAGACGCTGTGGCGTACGACTTTCTCCTTTCTCGTCCAGATATGAGGTTGTTGAGATTGAATATTTATTGGGATGATGAAGTGTCTGTTGATAAAGAAGCTGACAGAGTGGCGCCGGGAAACAAAGAGGACCACCTACGGATTCCGAACAAAAACAGTCTGATTCCTCAACTGTACCCCAAACTGGTTTGCTTGGGAGGATATCCACCGGCGACTACGCAGTTCGAGGTTCCATTTCAGCTTCACGACAAAACAGTGGTGAAGAAAAAAAACCATATAACTTGACACGGGAGCAGAAATCGTGGCTAAAGGAAGAACTTCAAAAGATGTTACAGGCCAAAGTAATTCGCCCGTCGGTGTCTCCATTTGCCTCACCTATTACCATCGCTCCAAAGGAAGACGGCAGCTGGTGCCTGTGCACGGATTACAGAGCAGTAAACAGTCAGACACTGCCGATTCCTTTTCCAATGCCGAGGATCGACACCATCATTGATGAAACGGGAGGCTGTACCTGCTTTTCTCGCATAGACCTGTGCAAGGGCTTCTGGCAGGTGCCTCTACAAGAAGACACCAAGCAATACACTGCTTTCACAACATCATTTGGCATATATGAATATAACCGCCTTCCTTTTGGATGGAAAAACTCACCGAGTTGGTTTCAGAAAATGATGAACGCAGTATTGGACCCCTACATTGGACGCTTTTGCAGTGTCTATGTAGACGACATCATCATTTACTCTAAAAGTGAAAAACTCCATGAAGAACACCTGACTCATATTCTGACAGCATTATCTGATGCCAGGTTAAAAGTTAATTTCAAGAATAGTGAGTTCTTCAAAACCAAGGTCACCTTTCTTGGCATAGTTTTAGATGGAACAACAACGAACACGAAAGAGGAATCGGTAATTCGGATTACAAAACTAGCAAAGCCGTACGATATACACTCCCTTCGTGTATTTCTTGGATTGGCGGGTCATTTTCGAGCTTTCATTCAAGATTATGCCCTTAAAAGTCGCTGCCTCACTAGACTGACGCAGAAGGATGTCCCCTTTTGTTGGACAGAAGAATGTGACGACGCCTACAGAGAATTGGTCCGCATAATTTCTTCTGATCCAGTGCTGTGCTTACCAGACTTCTCGCTGCCCTTCGAATTAAACACCGATGCTTCTCACTATGGAACGAGAGCCGTCTTGTATCAGCAAGATTCATCACAACCACAAAACCAACAGCTTCCGTGTAGTTGGATACTACAGCTACACATCCAACGAGGCTGAATTAAACTGCACGACGACAGAAAAAAGAAGCTCTGGCCGTTTTAAAAGCCGTCCGCTACTTCCGGTCATATTTGGAAGGCACGAAGTTCAAGCTTTATACAGACCACGAAGCCCTAACGTATATTTTAAAGATGGCTGAATTGAAAGGAAAGATAGCCCGTTGGGTGGGGGGAACTTCAGCAGTTAGACTTTGAGGTAACTCATCGCCCCGGAACCTCCATGAAGGACGCGGATGCAATGTCGCGATTAGCGATTGAGCTTCCCGAAACTTTCTAAGTTAATGCAGTGAGGATATGGGAAGGAACTGAGGTTCTACAACAGACTCAAAATGGAAGAGTTGCCGTGCCTACTTCCTTAGTTCCAAAAATATTGGAACTCTATCATGACAGTCCTGAATCAGGCACGCACGATGGCTTTTGGAGAACCTACATGAAATTGACAAAGAGATTCACATGGCCTCGCATGAAGCAAGACACAAAGACCTATTTATTATCATGTCACAAATGCCAGATTAATAAAGTGAAATTTAAACAACCAACCCAGAAAATGGCTATACCAGCGCATTCTAACACGCCATTTGAAGTAGTTCATCTGGACTTTGCGGAACTACGGAAAAAGTCTGAAGGAGTTCAGAGGACACAAGCTTTCCTGTTGTGCATTGATGAGTGCACCAGGATGATCGCAGCAAGGCCGGGCAAAGAAGACGCAAACAGCGTGATTTCTTTTTTGAGCAGGAAGATGTTCGACAACGTAAAGGCAATTGTCTCTGACAATGGACCTGCCTTCCGAAGTCGTCGGCTACAAGAATGGGCTGAAAAGCGTAAAATCAAGTTGCGGTTCACTGCTCCCTATCATCCTGCCGCAAATGGGTTAGCAGAGCGGGCGATTAGATATGTTAAACAGTACATTAGTATGTATCCAGCATTCAAAGGTGGTTGGAAATGCTGCCTGGAAGCAGCAGTAGCTCACCACAACCGTTCATACACAACTGGACTGGGATGCACTCCTCTATTTGCTGCAACTGGGAGACCAACATATCTGCCTGCGGACATAAGCCTTGGCATTGACAAGAACATAAAGCTACAAGAAGCGGCAAGATCAGAAGATAGTGTGTCAAGGTACCGTGAAAAAATTAAGAGGAATTTCGACAAGCGACAAAATACAACATTGCCAGAACTCGAAGTCGGTAACTTCGTGCTGGTGAAACGAAGACCGAGTCTTAACGCGGCTTACAAGGGACCATTTCGCGTTATAAAGACGGCAAGTCAACAAGGACACTTGAAGACCATATGGTACATTGGTCCTAATGACACCATGGATTCCGCTGCCATTGGAAATGTATTCAAGTATCATCCCAGGAGGGATGTAAACCATGCTGGGGTAAATGAAGCAATCCGAGCGGCGTACACTTAGAAGAAGTCGAAACACGACAACAAGACAAGGGGCAGGGGGGGGGGGGGGGGGGAAAGATAATAAAGAAGTTCGATAGAACAAGATGGAGTCTCTTTTGTTCAGTTCATAAGTGAAGTTTTATTACAAGAGATAAAAAAAAGGAGGAGGCACGTGTTTCACTTAGTTACATAAACATGCAGGGTTGCAGAAAAAGAGCAGAATGGTTAGAGATCAAGGAGCAGTTAAACACAGAAGAGATATGCATTCCTGCAGTTACAGAAACACACTTTGAAGACTTGGAAAAGCCGCACACATATGGGCGATTATGTTTGGAAAGGGTGCGACAGGATCATGTCAGAAACAAGGTGCGGGAGTTAGAGTGGTTAATTCACCGCAGAGCCAAATGGGATAGAATAAAATAAATTTTTTTCAGAGCAGCTCTGGGCTTTCGGCACACGGATTGTAAAGAAAACGTGGCCAGGGGTAGCTTACTTGTGGACGGGGAACAACTGCTGGGAAAACGTTCAGGAGATAGTGGATTGCATAAGTACGGATATTAAGGAACTTCGTAATGAGGCCTAAGTCATCCTTCCAGGACAGGGGTCTCAAACTCATCTCAGGCAGCGGGCTGCAGGCGAAGAATTTTTTCCCACAAGGGCCGATGAGGGAACAGTGTGAGAGCGGGGAGAGAAGGGATGGGCAGAGAGTTAGTTAGTTCGTACACATTATCACCAAATACTACCATTGAAAAGACACCCCTTCCCATATCTCATATGTGGGTAGAGCTGTGCGCCGCCGCGCCGCGCCGCCGCCGCCGCCTGTTTTCGCTCGCGCCGCCGCCGGAGTCTCGAGAATGACCACGCCGCCGCCGCCGCCGAGCGAAAATTGCGGCGCGCCGCCGTTAGTCTTTTATTTTAATCCGAACGGAGAATCCGGACATAAAATACATCACGTCACCGGGGTAGCTCTTCTCGATGCTACCATGTAATTGACTCCATTTCAGCCGCCGCTGATTGGTGGGAGCTCGGCCAGCAGCGCGCCCTATCTTTGGGTTCTTACTCTTCAACGTCATTTTGATCTCACGAAGTTTTCACAACTCTCGACTCAAATTAGAGAAACCGTACGCGGATCAGCCTAAGAGGGGGAAAAATAGGAGAGTGCGCGCCTATCATCTTTAAGTGAACCTCCTCTGAAGCCGCTATAAGGCTCGTGTCAGAATTCCCTCCATGCCTCTTGTTTCTTTCCCCTTTTCTAGGTGAGACATGGGGGAAAAAAATTGGTCGCGTATCTGCTTGCTTCGCTGCAAATGTCGTCGAAAGACGATAGTCTTGTGCCGGCCATACTACTATGTTTTGCCTTGCCTCAGACAGCGCCTACTCTATGTTGAATCGGCCGCATCTGGCTGGCATTGATAAAATAGAGGAGGCGCTGCGCGAGATATGGGCGCCATCGAAAAACATGAGCTTGTGCTGAACCAAGGACCACAGCCAGCGGCATCACCTTATCGTCGGCACAGTGATTTTTCGTGCATAGCGTCGCAGTTCGTGCACAGCGTCGCATTTTTAGCGCAGCCTAAAAAATACTCGAGTCTTTAGAATTGCCTATCTATGTATTTTCTAATAAAGGAACACACGACCTGATACTTATATATTAATGTTGCACCTCAGATATGCGTAGTATTTGCTTTTTGATCGAAAATGTTCACAAGTATGAACGCAAATACCAGTTCAAGATGGCCGGGCGTTCAGAAAGTGGTTAAACTTCGGCCGCGTGGCTGACTGGCTGAATCGGATGACAGAGAGACAGACAGACAGACCAAAATTTCTGCGTTGAAGTATCCCAAGAAAGTCTATCGTCTTCAAAAACGAAAATTCACGAAAGCGCGCGCCTGGCGTACACAAATCAACCTCCTTTGACGCCGCTTCCCCCCTCGTGCTGTACGCTCTAGTCACAGTTCCCAGCATGCTCCTGTTCCATTTTTTAAGGCTCGGGAGTTATTCTCAGTGTGTCCCCCCTAGTGGACTGTCCATTTCGGTCACAGCTGATGGGCCGGAGCTCGGCGACCGGCGCGCCCCGTGTTTCTGGGTCTTCTTCCACAACGTCATTTTGATGTCCCGAAGCTTTGAAAACTCTCAACACTAATGCGAGGGACGGAATCTGCTTCAACGCAACGAACACAGCGCCCAGACATCAGCTTTTGCGCATACATCTCTGAGGCCGCGTATAAATTCGGATCACGTAAGCCATTGAATTAGGTTTCATGCTGCCGCCCGTCTAACACATGCACATGTGAAGGTCGGTACGCATTCTCTGCATCGTTCTCAGACATCTGGGACAGATTCATATGCAAGTTCAGACTTCACAAGTTCCTATTAAATGCGAAGCATTTCTTAGTGAACTTCGGCGACTTTGAGCGTATCTATCTATCTAGCTATCTATCGATCTAGCCGCCTACGACTTTGTGCTCTTCTGGCCATATCGTTCATCGGATTTACACCAAATTTGGTATGGCATAACATGACTGTATGGCGAACATAAATGGTTGGTCATATCATGAAAATCATGATTACCTTGTCATGAAAAGCATGATTTACATGCCACGCTCATGACGCGCTCGCGGCCGTTTCGTTAGCTTGATATACACCAAACTTGGTATTGAGTGACGTGACTGTATGACGAACATAAATGACAAGTGGTAATATGGAAATCATGACATGTCATGTGCGACATGACTTGCAAGCCACGCTCATGGCGCGCACGCGGGCGTTTCGTTAGCTTTATATACAGCAAATTTGGCATTGTGTGACGTGGCTGTATGACGAACATAAATGACAAGTGGTAATATGGAAATCATGACATGTCATGTGCGACATGACTTGCATGCCACGCTCATGGCGCGCTCGCGGCCATTTCGTTAGCTTGATATACACCAAATTTGGGATTGAGTGACATGACTATATGACGAACATAAATGACAAGTGGTAATATGGAAATCATGACTTGTCATGTGCGACATGTCTCCTGCGAGACACTAGAACACATAATTTTAGAGTGTCCAACATTCGTTGCGCAGCGAGCACCTGCTCACGAAGGAATATGGCCTTATTGGACTTAGGTGCAGGACACTTGACGATTGCCTGTTCCCGGGTGGATGTGCTACTAGGCGTGACCAGGCCCATCAAGCCCTACTAACTTTGCTAAAGAAAACCGATTTGGCCTTGCGCTTATAGACATTATTCCATGTGACTACTTATTTGTGTTTACGTCTGTGTTATTTGTTTTGTTTGTTTGTTTTTCTCTTTCCTCTTCTCTCTCTCCTTTTCTTCCCTCATTTCTTCCTTTCCTCTGTCTTTCCCCTTCCCGAAGGAGCAGGCAGGCGTTGTGCCCCTCTAGGTGGCAGTTGTCAGCTGTTCCCTCCCTATTTCCTCTGTGTCTTCGTGTTTTTTATGTATGCAAACCAAATAATAATAATAATTGCATGCCACGCTAATGGCGTGCTCGCGGCCGTTTCGTTAGCTTGAGATACACCAAATTATTATTATTGAGTATTGAGGTATTGAGTGACATGATTGTAGGACGAACATAAATGACAAGTGGTAATATGGAAATCATGACATGTCATGAGCGACATGACTTGCATTCCACGCTCATGGCGCGCTCGCGGCCGTTTCGTTAGCTGGATATACACCAAATTTGGTATTGAGTGACATGACTGTATAACGAACATAAGTGGCAGGTGGTAACATGAAAATCTTGGCATGCATGTCATCTACAACGCCATTTACATACCACGCTCATGGTGCGCTTGCGTCCAGTTCGCTAGCTTGATATACACCAAAATTGGCATTGCGCGACGTGACTGTATGACTAACTTCTGGGCTGTCGTATGCTGTCGTCGCTTGGCGTAACACAGGCTAACACGTAAAAAAAAGAAAAAAGAAAGGAGAAAGCAAGCAAGAAATAGAAAGGAAAAATAGGAAGAATGAGAGATCCTAACATGTAACACATGACTGCAAATTATGTAAAGCATGGTTTGCTTATTCCTGGCTGCTTCGCATTACATCGATTCTCACAGTGCGTGGGATCTGCCGGTTTTTTTCTGTAAATGTCGTCCACTTTTTACGCTTGGAATGTGCTGCTGGGTTCGGTGCATCGACGTGGTCAAGAGCAAACATCACGATTCACTGTTTTTCGAGTAACTAAATGCGCTGTGCCGATATGGACTGTGGACATCTCCTTTAGATGGACACAAAGAGAATAGCTACCCGGAAGTTCTCGCATCTTTCTCTCCTCCAGATGTCTCAACAGGATTGCCTGACCTCAACGTTGTCGCGTCCCCCCAGCCATAATGAGCGACGACAGAACTCGCTGGATAGCACATTCGTGGAGTCTTGGACGTACTGCATTGCGCATAGATAAATAATGTAGATAAGTAATATAGATCGATGGGTTAATGCATTTTTAGATGTGAAGCATCTTATGGCGAGGCTTAATCCGGTGGTGGTGGTGGTGGTGGTGGTGTGCCGCGTGACCACCCGTACTGCGCATGCGCAAACCATTTCAAAAAAAAAATAAAAACCTCCTCTCTCCCTCTCTCTCCTCTAGGCATTCATCCCCGCGGCAACAACACCCTCACTGCGTATGCGCCTCCCCTCCTCTCTCCCCTCCTACGCTCCCCCCCCCCCTCTCTCCTCTAGGCATCCCTGCCCGCGGCGTCCACACTCCCACTGCGCATGCGCGTCCCCCCCCGCTCTCTCTCCTACGCTCCCTTCCTCTCTCGCCTCGCGACGCCGACGCAGGCAGCGTCTGCTAGGGAGTTTCTTGGTTGAAAAAACCGATTGCTCGCGCTGCACAACCGTTCACTGGCCACCCCGTATATATGGCAATGGATCTTGACCTGCAAGGTGGTGCCGGTGGGAGATTTCTCCTGTGCGTTGTTGAACAATAAAAATTCCGCAGCGTGCGCGTTAACTAAAAGCGGACTGTGGTTCTCTGAGTCCAGTCGGAGTGTTCTGTCTCTCATTGCCCATTAGCAGCGATTGGCATGTTCCAGTAGGAAACACCGCTGCATCACTGTGTGCTTTGCGCCTCCCCAGTTTTCCCTCCTGAGCAACGCTGCGATGAGCGCCAGCGTCAACGCCTCCGCCAGCGTAAGCGTTAGCGCCCGCTGCTTCACACATGGTTCCCTTTAGCGGGAGAAGGTGTAAATTTTTCTTTTCATTTTTACTAGAGTAAGCCGATAAACGAATAGAGAAGTAAAGGCAATGAAAAACTGAATAACCGATAGCTGAGCTAGTTGGTGCGTTTTCGTGTTAAAACGACACGACGTGAGAACACAGACGCCCACCAGTTATCTCTCACGTAGGCCATCGCGCCCAACTGACTGATGGGTATCGCCTCTTGCCTGGGAATGCGCAAATGAGTATTTTATGTGCGGATCACTTTAGGCGCCCGGGCTGTCATATACTGTCGTTGTATGCTGTCGTAGCTTTTAGCTTTGTGAAACGCAGGCAAAACCACGTATGGCACAGCCATCTTTCGCATATTGAACGCGCGCTCGCGCCAAGAAGAAGTCTTCCCCCTTTTGTTCTTCGAGCGGCCTTGATGATAAGTGCGGAGCGCTTTAGGGGTCCGGGCTGTCGTATGCTGTCGTCGCTTGACGTAACACAGGCTAACACGTAAAAAAAAATAAAAAATAAAGGAGAAAGCAAGCAAGAAATAGAAAGGAAAAATAGGAAGAAAAACAGAAAGAGCAAGAAAGGGAAAGAAAAATAGATAAAGAGAGAGAAAGAAATTAATAGAAATAAAGACAGAAAAAACGGAAACAGAGAAAAAGTAAGAAAGCGAGGAGGAAACAAACAAAAATGAAGAGGAACAAAGATGGCTGCCCAGCTCCGCACTTCCTTTAGGTTTGGCACCACTAGTGTGCAGCTGTCTTAAAGGGGTAGTGACACAAAATTTCGCGGCCGAGATAGCCTGCTGCATCGATTCCCGTGTACATGCGTGTACCATCTGCAAAATATCGACAGCGAATAAAGCTTGGAAGGTATTTTATATGAATTTTGAAGTTCGCGTGCGCGATCCAGCATTATAGGCCGCACCTGGCGGCATTGACACCCTCGGAGGTGACCCGAGGTGACCCCCCCCTCACTAACAAGTTATGATGACGTCGTAGCCGCCATTTCTGTTTTGACGCGCTCGCCGCTGCGCTGTTGGTGACTGCTCGGTGGCTGCTCGCGAGTATGTGGCCGCGGCCAAGAGGAGGCGCTGCTGCGGCGCACGCGTTGAAAGTTTTGTGTTTGGCGACACTACAGCTTTCCCGTTTCCTGCTCCCAAGGACTTCTTGATTTCTCTGTGCTGCCTGGTCTGCAGTGACAGGCCACAATGCCGAAATCCTTCTGCGCTGTTTCCTTCTGACGTCGAAGTCGGGATCAGGCGTATCGCTGCATACGTTTCCCCGCGACGAACCTCGGCGGCAGAAGTGGATCGAGTTCGTGTGCGCTTGTGGACGTCAGGAGTATCAGGACTGGTCCCCCGTGCAGAACAGTCGCGTTTGCGGGCTCCATTTCGAGGCGCATTGCTTTAACACAAAGGCGCCGGATTTGGCGTACATGGGTCTTCCGACTCGACCCTGTGCATCGCTCACGTCTGTTGCTGTGGTGTAGCTTTTTTCGGCACCAACAACTTGAAGGGCATCACAATGTTATCAGCTAGGTGATTTAATCGAATATTGAACGTAGAAAAAGCGAACGTCCTGCAGAACATTTGTGCACGAATGTGTCGGGTCTTACCATTGTACATTGCCGACGCGAGGTTCATCGTGGTCGTCGTCGCTGGTATCGCTGCCGCTTCCCGACGAAGCACTCCTCGCCAGCGGGTCAAACCTGAAGTGATTCGCCACGTAGAAAATTCCTTCCATCCCCGCCGCAAGAAAATCGTCGCCATCAGACGACGATGAGCCCGACGACGACAGCGAGGACGATAACGGCGACGACATCTCGCAGCGTGTGTAACAAGCGAATGCAAGCAGACGATGCAGACCGCGCGGAAGTGCGTCACTGTTCTGTGCTCACGCGACCGAGCGTTTCACTCGCTAGGTGGTGATAGTTGCACCCGGCGGCTTGTCGTTTTTGGAGCTCTGTCAAACCGAAACTGAGGCTGTGTCGGTAATGAGGAGCTTGTAATTAATTATCTGTCGCGCGCTGCAGCAAACAATGTGCCGTGTTATGACTAACAGGCCCCCCAGCAACACATTGCAGCAAAAAAACGCGGGGCGAAAATTTTTGTGTCAGGACTCCTTTAATTTTCTTTTTTGTTTGTCTACCTTCTTTTCCGCCGCTGTACGATTTTTCTGTTAGCGGCTTTTGCGGTGTCTTGACTACTCTCTTGTGCCCGTGTTTGCACTCCTTGTCTTTTTAAGGTCCCCAAAACAGCCCCTGAAAATACAAAATCGAGCACGTTATTCTCTCTTGACGTTTCTCGTTTTTAAGTTGTTTTTTTTTTTTTTTGGCGCTCTTCGTGACGCCGGCACGGTGATTCACGGTGACATATGATTAGAGCGCATACTTTCGATTGGTTCATATACGAGAAATGTCAGTTTTGAATTGTCTCCTACCTCGTTTTGCCGTGCATCCGCCCACCCGTTCTTCCTCACCTCGCATTATTATCGAATGCGATGAACTGATTTCGCTCCATTTTGTGAGTCCGATTGCGCGAGCGGAAAAGTGCAGCCGACAAGCTCGAAATCCTGATAGGCTGAACGCTTATGGGCTAACATTATGCACTTGCTTTATGAAGAAGTAAGTGCCAAGGAGATGTCGCCCGTAGGAATCTGCCAATGGAGAAACTCTTTACAGCGAAGATGATGCAGCTCTCCAGAAGATAGGTCATCCCGCATCCATGGTTTCTGTACATTTATTGACTGTGATAACAATTATATGGACACTCTGTAGAGGTTTTCATTGTCGCCGTCATGTTCCGTATAAAGTTCAAATTGATAACTTCTGTACGCGCATCGTATGCTGTACCCGCTAGTAAAAGCTCGCGAGCGCTAGCGAGGAACACGGCTGAAACATAGATGAAACAAGCTGCCCATCTTCGTCACACGGAAGGCGCATGCGATAGCACCACTCCGCGTGCGAGGCCTGCCATCGATTGCTCTTCAACCAGAAAGAAGCACCCTGTCCTTATTTCGTTGAACGAAGGAGTATGAAGGAACGCCGGTGTAGAGGGGCTGCGTGGCTCGAGCCGTAACTCTGAACACTGACAATAAGGGCGCGGTCGCGAGCCCTGGCGCGCGCGCTATCTCGGCAGGCATAAGCAAACGCTCGTAAAATCGCTCCCTTCCCGGGAGCGACCGTATTCCCATACACCAGCGTATTGCAATTTCGTGAGATGGGATGATTAAGAACTAGGTGCTAGCCTATAGTTCGTTGAAACATGACGACATGTTGCTATCGCATTCACTTTTTTTTACTTCAAAATTCAGAGGACAAAATTCTCCCCCACCAACTCTTGAATCTTCAATATACCCCCCCCCCCCCCCCCCTGCACGCCGCGCCGCCGCCGATCTGATGAACCCCGCGCCGTTGACGCGCCGCCGCCGGAGGTGGAAACACCGGCGCGCCGCCGCCGGCGATTTTAGGACCGGCGCACAGGTCTATATGTGGGTCATTTCAGAAGAACATTTGGGGCGGCCAAGATTCCATCCAACAACGTGTAAATAACGATCCACAGAATCAGTAAACTCTGGACGCCGTTTCTGAAATACCGTTTTTGTTTGACGCTTACGCATCAACACATGATGACCACATGGGGCGCCTTACGAAAACAATGCTTTAGACCAGACATGCCTCAGTAGCTCACATGCGTACTTATTATGAAAATTTAAAAATATTGGACGAACATAGCCATGTGCCGGCCGCGGGCCGCAAGCTAAAGGTTCGCGGACCGCATGCGGCCCGCGGGCCGCGTGTTTGAGACCCCTGTTCTAGAGGATATGAATGCCCATAAACATTACCTTGACGGATATTCGGACACCAATGGGAAGTTATTGCTAGATCTGTGCGAGCAACATAGCCTTGAGATACACTGTATGGCAAAATTACCCGAAAGAGGAGTTACGGAGCCCAATAGGCCAGCGCGGTGAACGGATAGACTGTTGAAGGAGAAACCACACGGACGCGTACCATCTCCAAAACACTTACTCTGCAAGAGGAGCAACTGTACGGGAGATGCAGGCCGTGTGCAGAGATACGTTCCGTGCGCAAACCGTTGTCAAAGGAACTAACCGTCCTCCTCGCTCTTGGGTCAGTCTTCCCGCTTGTGTTCGTGGTGACGTGATGTGTGTTGTGTCGGGCTCGACAATTATAGTTCATCGGCGTAGGAACTGTGCCGTGGCACCTTAGATGCACACGTATGCGTGAATGAGCGTGTGGTGCTGCTTTTCGCGCTTCGCCGTACCCATGACGTCTGGAGCTGGCGTAGACAAGCCGCGCTGCTTTCGCCGACGTAGTCTCGGCACTGCGTCGCCACCAGCTGGGAACGGCGGTCGCGAAGACGGCAGGCCTATCGGATCCATGATTTCAATCTGATTCTGGGAAAAGATCGGCGCTGGATTCTTTCACAAGTAAGTCATCATCATCATCATTATCCGCCTGTTTTAGTCCACTGCGGGACGAAGACCAATCCCAATGATGTCCAGTTTACTCTTTTCTGTGGGAGCTGTTTCCATTTTATCCCTGCTAAATTCTTAAAGGTACACTAATGTGAAACAATGAATAGACTTAGATTGATAAAGTGTACTCTGAGAACTCTAATGTCGTTAATTTCGCAATCATAAGTTAACTAATCATCATCATCATCGTCCCTTCTGTGCGCTATAGGTGTTAAGATGGAATACCAACATGCCCAGGCTCACGATCATCGTCAGCCTGTCTAAGCCCACTGCAGGGCAAAGGCCTCTCCCATGTTTCGCCAATCAACCCGGTCCTGTGCTTTCTGCTTCCACGTTATACCTGCAAACTTCTTAATCTCATCTACCCACCTAATTTTCTGTCTCCCCCTCACGCGTTTGCCATCTCTTGGAATCCAGTCAGTTACCCTTAATGACCAGCGGTTATCCTGCCGACGTGCTACGTGCCCGGCCCATATCCATTTCTTCTTCTTGATTTTAACTATGATATCCTTAACCCCCGTTTGTTCCCTGACCCACTCTGCTCTCTTCCTGTCTCTTAAGGTTACACCTATCATTTTCCTTTCCATCGCTCGCTGCGTCGTCCTCAGTTTGAGTTGAACCCTCTTTGTAAGTCTCCAGGTTTCTGCTCCGTAGGTAAGTACCGGTAAGATGCAGCTGTTATATACCTACCTCTTGAGGGATAGTGGTAGACTACCATTCATGTTTGATAATGCTTGCCGAATGAGCCCCATCCCATCCTTATTCTTCTAGTTCTTTCACTCTCATGGTTCGGCTCCGCGGTTACTACCTGTCCTAAGTAGACGTACTACTTTACAACTTCCAGTGTCTCGCCATCCGATCGCAAAGCGCTGTTCTCTGCCAAGATTGTTCCACATTACTTTAGTTTTATGCATATTAATTTTCAGACCAACTCTTCTACTTTCCGTATCCAGTTCAGTAATCATAAGCTGTAATTCGTCTCCCGCGTTACTCATCAATGCAATGTCATCAGCGAATCGCAGGTTACTGAAATACTCTCCATTAACTCTTATCCCTAACTCTTCCCAATCTAGGGCCCTGAAAACCTCCTGTAAAGACGCGGTGAATAGCATTGGAGAGATCGTGTCTCGCTGCCGTACGCCCTTCTTTATTGGGATTCTGTCGCTTTCTTTATGGAGGACTATAGTGACTGTGGATCCGCTGTAGATTTCTTCCATTATGTTTATATAGACTTCGTCGATGCCCTGATTCCGCAGTGCCTGCATGACTACTGATGTCTCCACCGAATCAAATGCCTTCTTGTAATCTATGAAGGCTATGTATAGGGGTTGGTTGTATTCCGCGCATTTCTCTATCACCTGAAGTTAACTAATAGAAGAAGTCAAAGTTCCATTTTTAAATTTTGCGCCGAAATCCCCGCGCGTGACGTCACTGATTCCAAATGTATTGGTTGTATTTTGGAGGCATTCGCTCAACGAAATTTCCTAAAACTTAGTAACTTAAGTGTGTAAGTGCCTCAGAGGTCAATCTAATTCCTTTTCGTTTTGAACATTTTCTTGCTTACCAAGCGTCTTCTCGCGGCAAGCGCAGTGATTTTGGAACTGCCAAAAGAGTAATTTACCGATAATAGAAAAATCGTTTTCCTCTTTAGTGCACCTTTAATTTCGTCACTCCATCTAACCCTCTTTCTTCCCCGACTGCGTTTACTATCCCTTGGAAACCATTCTGTCGCTCTCATGGCCCACCGCCTGTCTGTCCTATGCATTACGTGGCCACACCAGGTCCAGTTTTTTCGTTTGATGTCATCTAGGACTTCTGCAACCCCTGTTTGTTTCCTGACCAACTCTGCCGTCCTCCGATTTCTTAATGTTAATCCTATCATTGTACGTTCCGTTGCGCCCTGCGTGGTCCTCAGCTTTTTTTTCTCCAGAAGGATGTCGGCTTGGGCTAGTTGGTAGGTCATGACGATTGTTATAGCGCGAACTCAGGGCAAGGACAAAAGGTACACGAAGAGAAGCGCTGGTCTTCGTGTACCTTCTGTCCTTGTCCTGAGTTCGTGCTATACCAATCATCAATCGTTTTTTTTTTCAGTTTTAAAGACGATAGTCTTTCTTGGGATACTCAAATGCAGAAATTTTGGTCTGTTTGTCTTTCTATCTGCCTGTCTGTCAAACGATTCAGCCACCCGGCCAAAGTTTAAGTACCTGCTGAACGCCCAGCCATCTTGAACTGGTGGCTGCGTTCAGACTTGTGAACATTCTGGATCAAAAAGCAATTATTAAGCATATCTGAGGCGCAACATCAATACGTATGTATTAGGTGATGTGTTCCTTTACTAGGAAATACATAGATACGTAATTCTTAAGACCCTAATGTTTCTTAGGCTGCGCTGAAAATGCGATGCTATGCACGAAAAAGCCTGGCAGTGGCCCTGGTTTCTGCACAAGCTTATGTTTCCCGATGCTACTGCCAGATGGCGTCCACATCTCACGCAGCGCCTCTATTTTATCAATGCCAGCCAGATGTGGCCGAATCTACATAGTGGAGGCGCTGTCTGAGGCAAGGCAAAACATAGTACTACGGCCGGCAGAAGACTATCGTCTCTCGACGACATTTGCAGCGAGGCACGGAGATACATGGCTAGTTTTTTGTTATTATCTATGTTTCAGCCCCATATGTTAGACCTGGCAGTATGCAGGGGTTGTATACCTTTCGCTTTAATGACAGTGCCACATGCCCTGGCATTATTCTCCAGTACCTGCCGAATGCATTCCAGCCCATTCGTATTCTTCGATGTGGTGAGTGGTTATCCAAGGTATACATATCGTTGTATACACTCCAATATATGGTTTTTGATCTAAAACTTTTTCAGTTTCTCCAGGCTATTGAACATATTTGTCTTCGTCAAATTCATTTTGAGGCCTACTTTAATACTTTCGAAGTTTCATTCCCGGGTCACTGTTTGCAATTCGTCGCTATCATTACTGAAGAGCACTATGTCATCTGCAAATCGCAGGTTGTTTATCCATTCTCCGTTAACCTGAATTCCTTTGTCTTGCCATTCCAGCTGTTTAAACACTTCCTCCAAGCACGCGGTGAACAACATTGGGGATATCGTATCTCCTTGTCTTACTCCTTTGTAGATCGCAATTTTATCGCTTTTTTGTGTGTGTGGAGAATTAGAGTAGCTGTGGGGTCTGTAAATGTCGGCTAAGGTATTGACATAGGATTTAGGTACTCCTTGTAGACTTAGTGCTCTTTTAAAACTTCAGATAACTCAGTTGAGTCGAATGACTTTTCGTTGTCTATGAAGGCCAAATAAAAAGGTTTGTTCTATTCAGCAGCTTTCTCCATTACCTGACTTATCGCATGAATGTGATCCATAGTAGAGCAACCTTTCCTGAACCCGGCTTGTTCTTTTGTTTGGTTGAAGTCAAAAGTTTCTTTTATCCTGTTAGAGATAACTTTTTTAAATATTATGTGTATCACCGAAAGTAGGCTGATGGGCCTATAGTTCTTTAAGTATTTTATGTCTGCTTTCTTATGTGTTAGTATAATATTGGCATTTTTCCTGCTCACGCGAACCGTTGCAGTTTTGAAGCACTGAGTATGAAGTGTAGCAAGTTTCTTCCGAATCAGTTCTCCTCCATCTTTAATTAAATCGGCTGTTATTTCCGTCATTGTCAGCTCCTTTACGGCACAGCATATCGCGTATAGCCTTTCTAATCTCATCGGTAGTTATATATTGAACTTCGGTATCTTTCTCGTCGCTACTTCTACTCCAGGTTGGATGACTTTCTTCGAACTATATAGTTCAGCGTCGAATTCATCTGCCACTCGAACTATGTGATTTAAGTTGTTGATAATGTTTCCCTAACATTGTTAGTGCGCCATCGATACATATGACCGATGAGGAAGCTTCATTTTTACATGGAAATTTCAATATTACACACGGACAGAATTGATAATGTGACGCAGATGATCGTCGTCCTCTCGTGTGCTTTGCGCAGGCTACCGGTTTCTTTCTTTCTTTCACCCTGTACATATGTGTCGTTTTTCCATCAAATAAGCAGTTGTTAGTTCGCGTTCGTGTTGTGTACTACCAGTGGTTTTTCATATGTCTTCGTGCTAAAACAGCGCATCGCAAGTGTCAACAATGTTTCCCTGCTTGTCCTTGGGAGCGTGCATTTTATTTCTTCCTAAACAGAGTCTGCTTCTCACAGTTCCGATGTTGGTGCCTTTTTGGACTACTGCTTCTATCGCTTTGACGTTGCAGTTCCTTATGTCATGGACTTTCTTCTCGATGATCCACTTTGTCAGCACAGAGAACTGTATTTTGATATTGAGTTAGTCTACCTCATGTGTCGCCGTTTGTTTAGCAAGTCCTTAGTGGATTCGGAAAGCTTGCCCTAGTTCTTGTCTCGGCGCTTAACCTCCAACTTTGATAGCTTCTTCAGAAATCACTCTAGTAACTG
The DNA here is from genome assembly GCA_030522465.1 of Rhipicephalus appendiculatus. Classification (NCBI taxonomy): domain Eukaryota; kingdom Metazoa; phylum Arthropoda; class Arachnida; order Ixodida; family Ixodidae; genus Rhipicephalus; species Rhipicephalus appendiculatus. The sequence continues at coordinate 94,847 of JALIZH010015540.1, forward strand.
TTTCGTTCATTCGTTCGACGTCATTATTATACTCATTTCTTAAACCTGCGTATTTGTTTTCGATCGTAATCTTAAAATCTTCTGATTTTATTCTTACTGCGTCTAGGTTGGGTTATTTTTTTCGTAGCTAATCTTGCTCGAGATCTCAAATGAAGCAGGTTGTGTTCAGGTAAGAACGTCGGTGCATGTCCGCCGACCCCTTTTAATTTCGCCGAAAAAAAAATATTTTGTTTTCCGAGTCCCCAGGACCACGAAACCACTTTTGGTTTCGCGAAAAAAAATTTCACCTTCATTAAAAAAAACGACCTAAAAATAACGATAATGGCAACTATTGCTCCATGCTGGCTCAATGTTGTGGTTACTCAGTATACGTCAATTTGGCCACTTTTCGTGCTTTGTAGTTCCGACCTCAAAAAAATAATGCAACATATTTTTACAGATTAAGTTAGAACACGTGCTTGGATTAAATTTTGGAGAGTTTAAAGAAAATCGAAGATGGTGTTTTTTTTATATGATCTTGAAAATATTGCATTTTGAGAGACATGTCCTCAGTTGAACATTTCTGGTTAACGTTTGAAGCCACTCTCAGGTATTTCGTTCAGCACACTTGTTAACCAAACATATGGCAATGTTTTTAAAAACTTTGGGAAGTTTGGCATTTATACTCGTGGAGGAACAAAATCTTAAATTTGAGCATTATTGAGTTTTGTGCCGATTTCGCGATTTTTTTTCTTAACAGAAGAACGTCCAAACTGCAAAGTAATAATTTTTTATCAACTCAAGCTATCCCTAGTATGTGGAGAAAAATTTTTCAGACCTACAGCTTGTGGGAGACACGACCATGGCGCGGCTGGCGCGACACGTGCTGCGCACCAGGGAGCGCGCGAGGCACGGAGATGTGCTTCAAAAGGAGCAGCCAACGTGCCGGCCGGACAGTCAGCGACGGACTGGCGTGCACACGCGCGGTGCCCCTCGCCGGGGCGTAGGTTAGTGGGCGGTGTCGTTGCCCATGTGTGCTGGTGTTTTCTTTAATGTTTTACTAATGTTACTTTAGAATAAATCTTTTGAGTTTCTGTATCGGCTGCTGCATTCTTTGGGGCAGACGGCCCGAACCCTTCATCTGGCGCCCAACGGGATTTTGCCGTCTGCTTGCCAGCAAGATGGAGGCAGCGTTTCGAGGGCTTCAGGAGGCGATCCAGCGGATGGACGAGTTGACGGCGGCCCACTTCGAGGCGAAAGGAATTTCGGTCCCAACCGTGGCCGAGGGACCCTGGGCGGCGCTCCTGGCTCGGCAAGTGGTCACGCCGGCACGGAACCACGGAGAGCACGAGGAGGTGTTCAGTGAAGGCAAGCCGGAAGAGGCCGACGATGGCGAGAAGCTGAACAAAGGTGAAGTCGACGTGAACGAGTACCGCGAGGAAGGCGGTGCTTGACGCGGAAATTTCGACGACTGCAGAGGCCGGAAACATAAATCGCAAGGCCCAGGCAATCGTGCACGATGCCGACAACCGCGACGTTGACGTCGACAGTGAGTACGAGGCCACTGCAGCGGAAGCGGGTGCAGCTACACGCACGCCAGAATGTGCCGCTGTTGTCGACGCCAAAACGCAGGCCGAGAAGAGTTGCAGCAGCATTTGTGGCGGAGGCCATGGAAGATGCCCTTCAGTGTGGTGAGGCAGATGCCAAGAAGCCCTGCGGCGCCTAAAACAAAGCCTGCCTGCGCCGCAGCGAGGACGGAGCCGGCAACCGTGGACAACGAACCCTCCGGCAACCTCCAGGTGAGCGGCCTGGCAAACACCACGCAGGCGCTGTTCTGCGAACATGAGCCCGGCAGCACCCTGTGCGAATCCCGGGACAAAGCCGAGGTTGCCATGGCGGCAGCTACGAAGACAACGGCTGCAGCGAAAAAGGCCAAGAGTCCCACCGCAAAATTAAGGCCGGCGGCAGCGAGGTCGCCATCCTGGACAATCCATGGCATCACCGGTGGGACCGACGTCAGCGGCAAGGCTCGCATCGACGGGGGGCCGAAACCAAGAGTGACTCTGTGGAAGACAACGAAGGTGACGACGCGGAGCGAACCCTTTCTTCACAGGGGGGAATGTGTGGGAGACACGACCATGGCGCGGCTGGCGCGACACGTGCTGCGCACCAGGGATGCGCGAGGCACGGAGATGTGCTTCAAAAGGAGCAGCCAACGTGCCGGCCGGACAGTCAGCGACGGACTGGCGTGCACACGCGCGGTGCCCCTCGCCGGGGCGTAGGTTAGTGGGCGGTGTCGTTGCCCATGTGTGCTGGTGTTTTCTTTAATGTTTTACTAATGTTACTTTAGAATAAATCTTTTGAGTTTGTATCGGCTGCTGCATTCTTTGGGGCAGACGGCCCGAACCCTTCAAGCTGGGCAGTGTTTCTGTAGCGTCTCACCGAAATCCCATTTTCGCGAAATTCTAAAGAGGCGGTGGCGGCTCAGTGGAGACTTGCGGATTTTTTTTAAAGAAGGTGAAATTTTTTTTTCGCGAAACCAAAAGTGGTTTCGTGGTCCTGGGGCCTCGGAAAACAAAATATATTTTTTTCGGCGAAATTAAAGGGGGTCGGCGGACATGCACCGACGTTCTTATCTGAACACACCCAGCGCTATTTTCACCCTTACTAACCTATCGTCACTGCACTTCACCTAACTTATGACATTGCAACGTCGTGTATTAGGCCTGGGTTACCCGACAGGATAAAATGCCATTTCTTTCTTCGTCAGTCCGTTAGGATTCTTCCATTTTTGTTCCATGATATTGAAGTTGTTCGCGCGTAATGGTTGTACTTTCCACAGTAGTAAACTCCTTATCTCACACAGACCTACGAACGTTGTTTTTACGAGAGAGCGAAACTTGCCACCAGTCGAAGTTGGACCGACGTAATGTGAGCGCTCGCAGCTTAAAGCGACCGCTGCTACAGATCATCCAGATCAGGGGTCGGCAACCTTTTGAGGCGGTGGGCCAAGTTGCATGAAGCGGACACAGCCGGGGGCGGCGCAGAAAATTGTGGGCAGGGGGGAGGGGGGGGGGGAGAAAGGGCATTTGCAAGCGAAGCATAAAAATTCGGCGAATTGACACTAATTTGTAAAACTGGATTAAAATCATGTTTATTTTCAGCACGCATGTCACAAAGTAGGAATGAAACGTAGGTTACAGGTGAAAATCCTATTTTAGGTCCAAACTGTCATGTCGGTCTTCCAATTGGAAGTGGGAAGGGAAAGGTGGAAGGGGGTTTGACGCCGTGCTGGGGTCGCATAATACTGCCACATGGGCCGCAGGTTGCCGACGCCTGGACTAGGTAATCTAAACTCCATCTCAGAAGTACCTTGCAGCACTGTGGAAGCTGCAGGGCTTGTTAGCCAATAGGAAAGGCGAAAGCCCCCTCGAGACGTGTTCATCCGCGTCGCGTCGTCTGCTCGTCGTCTCTTTGGCGTCGGCTCGCCTACCTTGTCGATACTTACTCCCTCCAATTAGTACAAAACGCAAAAACCTCTGTGGGAACGCCACCTCGTTGTTTCTTTATGTTCAGAAACCCACTTGTGCCTGGCGTGTTCGCTGGCGTTTGTGAGGAACGCGGTTCTTTTCATAACAGCGTTCGTACTGGCACGGCCGCTGGATAAAAAAGGCCGTGGTACTGGCGTTTTCACCGAGTTCTTTTTTGTCAGCGCGGTCGACGCCCTTTCAGCAGCTATCGCGTACCATTCTTGAGGGGAACAGCAAATGATTGGCACAGAAAACAATATAGACATTCAGGGTGTTTCACATCGTCGACGCATCACCGACGCTAATGTTGTGGCGACATCTTCTCAGTTAACATCAAACCACTTTTACGGCTTGGCATCACGTCAGTCCTAGCAGCACCAAAATAAACGAGCGATGTAAATAATAGCGAAAGAAGATACCTGATTATTTTTTGCCCTCAGCGTTAGATTAGACTAAGCGATGACAGATTATGCCACTTATTTCTTGCTGTTCGGGCAGAGAGCCAGTAAAAAGCCCGAATTCGGATGGAAGCGGGTGGTCTGGGGTGTATGGGGGGCTGCCATGTTGCTGTACCGTCACCGAGGTTAGGGTGGTTATTACGGCTACCAGCCGGTAATCTCTTCATTATTTCAGAAATTTCGAAGTGCATGCGTGAAGGGCCTAACGTGCCACGTAGCGCCGTAACGCGTCATGCGAGAAGCACAGCTAAAGCACTTGCACCTCGTTGATAATGAGAGTTAAGCCCGGGACTATATTATGTGCTGCGCAAGAACACTGCCTGTTTACTCCTCGTAGCTTCGGCAGTGCTGCAAGGTAATTGTGAGATGGAGTATAGTTATCTAAGTGGCGAATGAGTTCCAGTGCTTGAAAGCGTTATGGAAAAGGGCCCTATAGAGTTCTCAGTCGGGTAGGGAGTCATATTAGCAGGTGTATATTACTGCATGGCACAAGCGCAGAATCGATCCATATGAATTCGCTGACGACTGGGTGGTTGAAAGCTCTGCACCTATTAGAAGAGGCTGAGCAATAAATCACCATCATCAGAAACAGCCACGGCAATAACAAAGTGCTCAGGTAGTCACCAGACCTGTCAAGCCCGATGATTATCATTACTTTTAATATTATCATGAAAAATAAAAAGCCACACCGGATGGCTTTGACCTTTGGAGCCGTTGAAGGCATAAGGGACATCGTGAGGTTTTATTTTGTTAGCGTAAAGTATTTCTAGTTGCATACGTAGTATTTTGTGTTTCTTGGGAGTTCCTAGGTCACGGAAAAATCCTCTTCCCCCCGAATCAGGAAAGCGTTCAATGGCGGTAACAGTGCGGGCACTCTTAGGGCAGGTACATCAAGACTAAGAAAGGGCGCGTACGAATGTTTTCACGAAACAGCCTATTTAATGCGCCATTTCGATCCACAGCAACCAGCGAACCTCGGTTTTCGGCGTCACTGGAAAACTGAGATCTTACCCGCCAGTGGCGGCCTCATCGGAGCTCGTGCTGGCCGACCTGTATTTATTTTCTGAAAAATTCTAGCATAAGTACCCTCATTAAATGATAAACAACGTGTCGAATATTCAGATTACCACAGTTTAACAGTAACGTACAGCGAGACAAATATCCTAAATTGCTAATGACTGGGCCTACAGCACGAGCGCCAGAACCCCATGGCCGATATGTCGTAGCGATGCTTCTTCAGGGAAGCCTGCTTTCGGGAGGGGGGGGGGGGGCGGTGCGAGAGAAGGGGCTTCCGACTCGGCAAGACAGTCTGGTTCATAGCGTGCGGTCGTACATTGAAAAGCCACAGCCTGCAACATTTCTGTTTTTGTATTACTTTTTTTTTTTGTATTCCGAAAAAAAAGGCAGCAGTTCATATAATAATTGCTGCGGTTTAATGACCCAAAACCACGATATGATTCTGAGAGACACCGTAGTGGATAGCTGTGGAAATTTTGACCACCTGGCGTTTTTTTAACGTGCGCCCAAATCTAAGCGCAAGTGTCTCAAGCATTTTCGCCACCATCGAAAAAGCGGACTCTTAAGGGCCCTTCGTAGCCCGGCGGAGCGTTCGCGTCAGCCAGCGACGGCGGAAGTTGGCGACGCCAGCTCACCACGTTACGTTGACGCGAAAACCAAGCATTTTATACTCCCACTCGCGCCGCGCCGCATTGCCTTTACTTATGCGCACTTGTTCAACTTATCGCAATATCAAAACACTTCAGCAGCTGCGCTCAGAGTTCGTATTAGGGAGGATCGCAATCCACGGTGAATTTTTTTTTTGTTTATTCACGGAAACGCTGCAAAGACGAAGTGACTGCGTAGTGTTTTCCGAAAAGCACCAGCATTTAGAAACATCCCGATGAACCGTTCTCGTTTTACGTGTTCATATATATATAGGCCGCACAAGCCAGGAGTGCGAACTGGTGTCCGGAGTAGCACTTCGTCACCGGGGTAGAAGAACACAGCGCTGTGCGATGTGTCACGGAAATTCTTCCCGTCCCTGTTGTCTCCGTGTTCACGCAGGCGACACTGGAGGAGGATGCGGATGGAGAGACGATGAGATTGTTCTCGCAGTCCGGCCCTATCGAAATGCTGCGGTGAATTGAACCTGTGATATTACGATACCGTTCTGCTACTGCTGCTTTATATTGCTGAACAATTTCGCCGTAGGCTCAAAAGCCATACTGAAATCCTTGTAAGAAATACAACCTTTTACGTCTAGCTGCACGACTCCCTAAGGGCAACCACTCTACGTGCTCGAACACGCCTAATAAGTTCAGTGGCAGCCCAGCTTCATGAAAACGTAACGAAAAAATCACCTAGTAGCACACGTTTGGGGGGCTAGTTGGTGCATTATTTCAATAAGGAAGGATTGCGCAAAAAACACAGCACATCAGAGAAAGAGACAACGACACCTGCGCAAACTTGCAACTGATTTATTCACACCTTGAGCGAGTGAATATATAGGATTGAGAGAGGGCAAAAAACGAGAAAGAAGGGACCGCCACATGCGCAGATAAAACTGCAAAAAGAAAATAGGCGATTAAAGACCGTGTTTTAGCACAAAGCATGTAAAAATGCACATTCACTTTGATAAATAGCAATCGAGGGCGTGCTTACACACTCAGCCCCACATCTATCAATGTGAAAAGCCTCAATGAGTTCACGTGCTGTCTTGTCTTTGCTTCTGTTTAATATCTTCGTTTCTTTCAGTTTCGCTTCGCATTTATTCCTTTTCATTCAGCCCACACGGCCTTGCAATGATGTGGAATGAGGGTGCCCTGTGCCACTTTGTAACGCGCGTTTATGATCAGCAAGAGGATCATTAATGCATCGGCCAGTTTGGACGATGTATGGCTTCCCACATGTCAGCGCAATCTTATAAACAATACCTACCGCACATTCTACATGCGGATTTTCATGCTTTTTTTTGAACACTCTTCTCTTTTGTCGTTGTCTCTTTCTCTGACGTGCTGTGTTTCTTGCGCAGTCCTTCCTTATTGAAAAAATCACTGGCCAAGCACTCCGTACAAATGGTTAACCAGCGAAGCTGAAATGTGCGGCCCCGGTGTTTAGCAGTGGGTTCAACCCGACGCTGCACTGAAGCCTTCCACAATTATCGTTGCCAGGTTGTGGTCAAACTACAGGCGGTCACAGACGTCGTAGCCGAAGCCAAAGCACCCAAAGTGCCGCTGGAGAAACTCTCGCCGAAAGCGGGCGTTCGCCCTGGCGAACGCGCTCCCGCAATCATCACGTCGACGCTGTTCTGCCCGCAACGCCGCTTCGGCGCGCCGTTGCTGCAAGCGTTTAACATCGCGAGGTAACTCGGCGGCGTGCTTTGCAGGATCCACCCGCCACCAGCGCTTTGCATTGCCGTTCGCGATTTAGCACGGCTTGGAAGGCTGCCGGATCGTCGATACGCAGTTGCTGCCGGCACTCGGCCTCGCGGGCCTGTTCTTGTGCCCGGACTGCAGCATCGGCCCCGCGAATGCGAGCTCTCTCACGTTTCCACTGTCAGCGCACTTCTAAAGTTGTCCGCTGTTCGGGAGTTCGTAGGATCCATGGCTTACCCAGAGAATATGGCCTTCCACATGAAGACTTGGATAGTCAACAAAGGAGGAATTGGAGATGCATACAAACTAATAGTTTCCCCAATTTGTACTATCTAAGTAGAATATATTCCCCACGATTTAGAGAAACCTGTCCGTGGTGTTCAGACGCACCAACTCTCAGCCACATAACATGGGAGTGCACTGAGAGGCCCACACATATCGACAGCCCACACATCACTAAGCAGCCACACATGTTTCACAGGCAGTGGGAGGTATGGCTTGCGGACGAGGATAGGAAGCGCCAAATAGCTCTGCTTGACCAGGCACAGCGAGCCGCTCGTGCTAGCGGAGCCCTGGACTGAGGGCCCAACCAAACTGACTGCATATATTTATTAGTGGCGAAGCTCCTTAGGCCGGCACCCCGCCGTCGCCGTCGCCGTTGAAGCTCCCTGTCACGGTGCCAGCTGTGGCGTCTCCCCCTCACGCGGGAGGATAAATGAGCTTTATGAGCGCTGGAACGCGGATGGCGTTTGCACGATGCGCAAAGCGCGATAATAGGAGGAGGAGGAGAGAGAGAGGAAAGGAAAAGACGCAATTTCTGCAGCCCTAGTTGGGAGCACGGCTCAGCGCCCGAGAATAAGAACGCATGCGAAACGGGGGCAGATTAGTCTCCCTCTCCCTCTTTCGACTCTGCCATCTCCCCTCAAACCAGCGAACGCGCGAAACCATCGCTTCACCCTTTCGGCCGCGCAGTGGAGGGTCCGTTGCCTGGACAATGAAACGCGAGCGCGCCGAACGCCGTGTGCGTCCCATTTCTAAGATGCTTGACTCATCGGTTGTATTCGTACACGGAACAACTGCTAGTTTTAGGCGTGAAGCATCTTAGATTCAATAAAACTTGCTGCTGGGCCGAGTTGGTTCATACTGGGAAGGAGACCATGGCTGCGCACTAAAAAACACAAGGACACAGAAGACACGGACGAGCGCAAGCTTTCAACTGTGCAGCTCGGCAGCACAGTTGAAAGCTTGCGCTCGTCCGTGTCTTCTGTGTCCTTGTGTTTTTTTAGTGCGCAGCCATAGTCTCCTTCTAAGCATCTTAGAGCGGGGTTCAATCCGGTGGTGGCCGTGGTGGTGGTGGTGTGCGGCGTGACCACCCTTACTGCGCATGCGCAAACCCTTTAAAAAAAATAAAAACCTCCTCTCCCCCTCTCTCTCCTCTAGGCATCCTCCCCGCGGCGACCACACCCTCACCGCGCATGCGCGTCCCCTCCCTCTCTACCCTCCTACGCTCCCCCCCTCTCTCCTCTAGGCATGCCTCCCCGCGGTGTCCACACCCCCCACTGCGCATGCGCGTCCGACCCCTTTCTCTCCTCTCTTACGCTCCCCCCTCTCTCGCCTCGCGACGCCGATGGTCTGCTAGCGAGTTTCTTGGTTGAAAAAACCGGCAGATCCCACGCACTGTGGGAATCGATGTAATGCGAAGCACCCAGTAAGAAGCAAATCATGCTTTACATGATATGCATCTCATTATCTACATGCTAGGACCAGTCATTTGTGTTCATCATACCGTCACGTCACACAATACTAATTTTGGTGTATATCAAGCTAAGCGAACTGGACGCAAGCGCACCATGAGCGTGGCATGTAAATGGCATTGTAGATGACGTGCATGCCAAGATTGTCATGTTACCACCTGCCACTTATTTACGCTTAATTTTTTACCTCGAATTGCAGCGAGACGCGAGACCAATCTGACTCCGTTTCGCATGCGTTCGTATTCTCGCGCTTTGCGCATCGTGAAGACGCCATCCGCGTTCCAGAGTACAAATTGACGGACACTTTGTCGATTCCAAAGAGTGTTCCTCGAACGCCTGTACCCACTGAGACGGGGTTGGTCAGAATGGAACGTGATGCGCGCGTCTCCCTCCTTGCATGATTATAGACGCCGGGCACAGCGACGATACGCAAGCAAAGCGCGAGCGCTGTACAGTCCAACGCGACCGGCGTCCGTTTGCGTGCCCTGGCACCGTGCCAAGGCACGGCTGGAGGAACGGACGGACGACCGTACCGACGGACGTGAGCATGAGACATTGGACAGATTTAGTTCAGCGTCCGCAAGAGTGCTGCGGAAGCAGCCTGCCATAGCAAATGGCTTGCAGGCTGAGTCAGCAGAGCTGCTGCGGACGCCCAACTAAATCTGTCTATTAAAGGCTTTAGCCTTAAAAATTTGGTGTATATCAAGCTAGCAAAACGGCCACGAGAGTGTGATGAGCGTGGCATGCAAGTCATGTTGCTCATGACATGTCATGATTTTTATATTACCACTTGTCATTTATGCTCGTCATACAGTTCCCGTCACTCAATACAAAATTTGGCGTATATCAAGCTAGCTAAACAGCCACGAGATTGTCATGAGCGTGACATGCAAGTCATGTTGCACATGACATGTCATGATTTCCATATTATCACTTGTTATTTATGCTCATCATACAGTCACGTCACTCAATACCAAATTTGGTGTATGTCAAGCTAGCGAAGCGGCCACGGGAGTGCCATGAGCGTAGCAAGTCATGTTGCACATGACATATCATGATTTCCATATTACCACTTGTCATTTGTGCTCGTCATGCAGTCACGTCACTCAATATCAAATTTGGTGTATATCAAACTAGCGAAACGGCCGCGAGCGTGCCATGAGCGTGGCATGCAAGTCATGTTGCATATGACATGTCATGATTTCCATATGACCACTCGGCATTTATGTTCGCCATACAGTCACGTCACGCAATACCAAATTTGGTGTATATCAAGCTAGCGAAATGGTCGTCAGCGCGCCATAAGCTTGTCATGTAAATCATGTTTTACATGACATGCAGGTCATGATTTTCATATTACCACCTGTCATTTATGTTGGTCATGCAGAAATGTCACATCGCACCAATTTTTGGATATATCAAGTTGAGAAAACGGCCTCAGGAGCACTATGGCCATGGCGTGTAAATCGTACTTTTCAGGACAAGTTAATCATTATTTTTATGATATGACCAGTCAGTCATGTTTGTCATACAGTCATGTTATGCCATACCAATTTTGGTATAAATCCCATTAACGATACTGGCCAGGAGAGCCCAAAGTCGTAGGCGGCCTAGATAGATAGATAGATAGATAGATAGATAGATAGATAGATAGATAGATAGATAGATAGATAGATAGATAGATAGATAGATAGATAGATAGATAGATAGATAGATAGATAGATACGCTCAAACTCGCCGAAGTTCACTAAGAAATGCTTCGCATTTAAAAACCGGCAGATCCCACGCACTGTGGGAATCCATGTAATGGGAAGCAGTCAACAAGGACCAAATCATGCTGTATACATAATATTGAAGAACACTTTGTGCATTCCAAAAGTGTGTTCGCCTAAAGCTTGTGGCCATTCGACCTGACTATGCCATCTCTCTTTTTTAAAGACGATAGTCTTTCTTGGGATACTTAAACGCAAAAATTTTGGTCTTTCTGTCTGTCTGTCCGTGACCCGATTCAGCTACTCGGCCAAAGTTTAACCATTTTCTGAACGCCCAGCCTTCTTGAACTGGTGTTATCATGCATACCTGTGAACATACTCGATCAAAACGCAAATACTGTGCATACCTGAGGCGCAAAATTAATATGTAAGTGTCAGGTCGTGTGGTCTTTTATTAGAAAATACATAGGTACGCAATTCTGAAGACGCTAGTGTTTTTTAGGCTGCGCTGAAAATGCGACTCTGTGCTGCCGCTGGCAGTGGCCCTTGGTCACGGTGTAATGTCCTTGGTTC
>JALIZH010015541.1:0-92748 GCA_030522465.1 Rhipicephalus appendiculatus
AACTGTACTAGAAATGTCTTAAACCGAACTAGTGGGCCAGTTGGTTACTTAAAGGAGTACTAACGCGATTTTGCGACATCGCAAAAAGGATATTACCGACGTGTCAATATGCAGGGTGTGCGTTTTTAGGGCCCTCGCATTTGTTACATGCCTTGCTTTGTGTTAACGCAACTTATTGTATAGTCGGTTACAACTTAGGGGGGCAATAAACCGCTTACTCTTGGTGAAAAAACACCTCCAGCGGAAAAGAGACACTGCTCTAAAGCGCTCAGCCAAGTCTTGCAGTCGTACGTGGCAAGCTGTTAAAAGTGTAGCCATAAGCTGCCATTTTTCTCAGACGCCCTCTTTTATACAGAGGCTTGTGCTCACTGTTTTCAGAGCTGCTGGCACCTGCTGTTTGACGTTACGCAGCATGTAACGTGCTATTGACGCAGTGTTTGGATTAGCAGTACTTCTTGCCATGGCGTGTCGCACGTGCTGGCGCGCACTCAATAATCTGCTAACATCAATATGACTTTTTGAAGCACTAGTTGGAGCACTGAGACAAAAAATTACTTAGAGCAAGAAAAACGCAGCACGCATGGAAGATACACAAGGAACAAGCGCTCGTCCCTAGTATATCTTCCTTCTGGGCTGCGCTTTTCTTGCGCTAAGTATTTTTTTGTGTGTTACCATTACACAGTGAGACACACTCACATGCAGCAATGACGACGGGGAAAAGCGATCGCTTTTCATAACGACCGCTTAAGGTCATGATGCACGCTGACGTAACTTCCTTAGCCCGTGTTGTCCTTCCGTGCGTTGTTTCCAGCGCGCTCGTCGGGACAACAGAAGAAACAAAGAGCTTGAAGCATGCAACAAATCGCTGTAGCTCCGCTCATTTTTGACCGATTCGAGAAATTTTGGCGGCAATCCATTCGTGCAGCACTAAACCCGAATACAAAGTTCATTCGGTAAATATTTGTAAAAGTTAACCAGGGCCCCTTTAAGAAGTCAGGAAAGTCCGCGCCCAGATTATCGAAGCGCGGTTGCTGGTCGCCTTCACGACTGAGGTACAGTCTCGCTAAAGCAATTGGAAACGTTCTCAGGAAGCGGATGGTATCACAGGCCGTCCGCCTCATGACCTAAGTCGGGCACAGGCGTTCAGGATTGTGAGCATCCACCTTTGAGAAGAAAATGCCGCTTAAGTATATAGTGTATCCACTTCTAAGCTCATATGCGCCATATTTTTGTCACTCTTCTCCCAGATGTGTGTTCGACGCCACCTTGAAAGGTGGCAACAATGTAGCCAGCTTCAGCCCCACCAACCCTGCGTACAAGGATATCGTAGAAAACGGCCTAGTGATGAACGTGTACCGCGACGGACAGTGGGGATCTTTCCGGCACCACAGCATCGATTGGAGTAAGTGGTTCACGCCCGATATTTGTTGCGTCAATAATGCTACCATGGTAATTATCTCATGTCGGTTCGACATCTTTGACCATTAATAAAATGCTAGCAAGAAATCCTTGAGAACACTGCACTGAAGAAGCATTGTCATCGCATAGTTGCGCACAAATCGAGCGTTTAGTCTCTTCTAAAGGCTATAGATTGACATTCGAGTTGTTTTCCTGTGCGAAGATTGCGGTGCTCTGTGGAAACTTTCAAGCTACCGCCTCCTACTCTCATGATATTAGAAGTGCGTTTGCATTTTTATCGAGACATGAGTTCGAGTTCTGGTCTAGGGGCACAATAAATTTCTTAGCTTAAGAAAGTAGTAAATTATGACGTCTGGTTTTACACAAGCGACGTGCGCATGTGGTTTATATAAAACCACGTCTATATGTGGTCCAGGACAGGATCGCGACTACGTCATAACATGTCAGGTCGATCGATTACCTTACAGAATAACCAGATCAGAAAATGACTCAGATTACAGTGCACTTTCGTAAAACTTCGTGTCAACAAAGCGGGCGTAAATACTTAAGCTCTCCGTGCATAACACAAGAACGACGGACAGCGATAGATCGCGAAGCGCAGCGCTGCGCATTGTTTTATTTTTCTCAGCACTGTTCTTGAATTCACCGCAGCAATTGTTGTTGTCGGCTAACTTAACCCAAGTTTCTACGCCATGTAAAGACCTAGCATCAGCCAAGAAGGCCACGTTAAGCCACAAAGATCAACCAGTTTCGCTGTTTCTTGAGCTTTAGATGGCAAGTGTAAACTACCACCTTTTTTCACCATGATTGCATAACAGCTATCTCAATTTCATACGCTTTTAAAGGGGCCCTGCAACGCTTTTCCAAGTAATCATTGAAATTAAAGGAGTTTATTTCCTCTCGATTGGACCCCCGCAAAACTTCATTGAGCAGAAAAGCCAGACTGCCGCTTTCCGGGAGCCCTCCACTACGGCGCGCCGCATGATATTATGGTTTTGCCACGTGAAACACCCAGATAGTATTATTAATAGTACCGCGCACACGTACGAAATAAACTCTTGCGAATCACGCGAAGGGTAGAATTCACGAAATAAAGCCAAATAATTCCATGAAAACAAGGCAAATCGCTTCAGTTTATTTCTGATATATTTATTTAAACGGGCCCTGCAACGCTTCTTCAGCAGGGTAAGAAAACGCCGCCAATCGGTAGTCGAGGATCCTTACATTATTATAACGCAACGCGCGGCCTGTAATTTACAATTGACTGTCAGACACTTTTGAAAAATGCATTTGTATCTCAGTAGTGAAATAATGTTACGGTGTGTCGAATGTATCACGATGGTATGAAAGACACGGCTACCCCGCTACTTTTTTGTCGGGATTGAGCTGTTGTGTTTTGAGGAGGGAAAGGAAGACTTCTCTTCCCTAAGCCAAGCAAAGGCGCACCGCCGGTCAGCGACACATGGTGATCGAAGGCTTCGCCACACGCACAGAATGGCCCATGTGGTAAAGTGGCCCACTCCGCTGACTGAGGAATTGAGGAGACAGTGGGGAAAAATGTAGAATACGAACTTGTGCTCATCTACAATGGCAGACAGACTTTTTTATTTCGCGAGTCTTGTGTTGAAGCCGCACCGGAGCTGTCTAGAATACAGGCTATTTGCGAAGCTACTGCTACTGAAGTGCAATTAACGCAACCACCTTCTCGGCGTGCAGAACAAATATTGTGTGTAAATATAGGTATAATTTTTCTGGATTAGTGGTTCCAGCGATATGGTTGACTTGCATTTCTAATCCATCGCAACATTATTTACAATAATATGCTGCACTTCAATGTATCTGCGGACAATCAAACAATATTTCAGTATCTGTATTCTTGTAACTGTATTCCTGTACTTGTATCCCGGGATACTTCTTTCATGTTTTTGCAAAAGTATCTTCGAAATAGCCTGTTACGTCATTGACAAACGTATCTCAGTATATTGCCACGCGCGTTTCTTATTTTCACTTTGCTCTATTCGGTTTTCGCCCTCAAAGGCTGTCAGCAATGCTCAGCGCAAACCGCGCCTCATTGTTCTAGAAGCTTCGCGATCATTGTAGATCGTTTTGTTAAGATTGCGCGCAAGACGCGACCACTCGAGATTATTCCAGAGCGTACGCGATGACCAGTGATAAGGCTAGAATGTTCGACGCGTGATGCATAAAAGCCGGCGCGCTCCAACGATGTTCAGTTCATCGACGGCCGACGCTCTGTTCGCCGCTATCAGTCTCAGCGTTTATTGCTGTAATCTCACCTTCAGTTTACCGGCCACAAGTTCGGCCCAAATAAAGTGTTTCATCTTGGACTACTGCCTACTGCCTTCGTCAACGTCACGACCACGTGACATCTGGTGGAGGTGCTGTTCCTTCATGTTCCGGACGCCCCCGTCAAGCCGTGAACCGAGCCCAAGTCGCGAGGAAGACATCGACGGCAACCCTGAGCAGCGATCAAGCCGAAGACAACAAGGTCTGCGGCCAGAGTACGGGCCTTTACCTGACAAGACCCGGCGGAACAAGACCCCGACCTCGACCGCAGCGACGATGACAGCCCCTGTGCCGCCTGCACCTATCTGTAGTGAGTGACGTGCGTGCGTGTTTAAAGTGCCCGCCACCACACGATCGAGTAGAAGAAGAAGGAAGTTGCACGAGCGCTGGAAAAATAAAATAGAAGAATAAGAGCAAGGACCAATCGGAGAAGGCCACGGGAGGCACGAGAAAGGAAAGGGCGAAGGGTGGCGGCGGGGGGAGACACGAGAGAAGCTGCGAGGAAGACGGGCCACGTTCCTCGGCGGTCGGGTTCCGGACCCGAGCCTTGGCGACCACCTGAGCCCGCGGCGACCTGCCCGTACGAGCAGGCCATGGCGACGCGTCTTTGACGGGGTCCTGCTTCGAGGCGTCCTGTGCCCGTGGACACGCTGAGCTGTCGGGTTTCGGACCCGAGCTCTGGCGTAGGTGTCCGGCCAGGACGCGGCTACGACGTCGGTGCCTCCTCTTCGACCGCAGCCTGGAAGGCTTCTTCGACCAGTGGTCTCGGCGCTCCTCTCCGAAACCGGTCACCAACGACTGACGTACCTTGGTGAGACCAGCGCGCTCGTGCCTCGCTTCTCCGTTCGCCTTAGGAACTGCTTGTTTAGGACTGCGTGAGATATTGGGGTTGAGGATTGTATTGCTATCTTGTGTTTCTGTCAGTGTTTTGTGGGCTCGTTTTCAGTGTGTGCATTAAATGTTGTGTTCAAACGGCCTCGTCCTTTCGTGGGTGTCTGTGGCGACGTCCCGGACATCCATTGATTAAGAACCTGCACGTTGTTTAAAACACCCTAACAACGTGACAAATTGGCGTCCGCTACGACAGGACGAAGCCGTTAAAGTTATAGTGGTGTGTAGAATATTAAGAGTATGGCGAGCGCACGAGGAGATCTATCTGTTTTGGCGGAGCGCATGGGGCTTGAGGGCGCAGAGCTGAAAGCTTGGTTAGACGAGCAGGACGCGCGGGCGCGAGAGGAACGAGCTGCCGAACGCGAGGTGAGAAAGGAGCTGCTAGAACTGGAAGCAATAAGGGAGAGAAATTTGCAGTTGCAGCTTAAGGTTGCCGAAGCGCAAGGCAATCGGGGAGAGACTAGGACCGCTGACCGAGGATCTGGAGGAAACACATTTTGCAACGTGAATCCTCACAGCCTAATTCCAGGGTTCAATGAAAACCGGGACGACTTAGATGCATACCTAAAAAGGTTCGAGAACGTCGCCACCGGGCAAGAATGGCCGAAAGGAAAATGGGCCACAGCTTTAAGCTTGTGTTTGAGTGGAGAGGCCTTAAAAGTCTTCGGACGGTTGTCTCCTGAAGATTCCCTCGACTACGATAAGGCCAAGTTAGCGTTGCTTCAACGTTTCCGGTTTACGGCAGAGGGCTACAGGGGAGAAGTTCCGCCAAAGCAAGCCCCAAGATGGCGAGACCGGAAAACAGTACGCGGCGAGGCTCTTGAGTTTATTCGATCGGTGGGTCGAAATGTCGAAGACCGACAAAGAGTATTTGGCACTCCGTAATCTAATTGTGTCGGAGCAATTTTTGAGCAACTGCCATCACCGGCTAGCTCTGTTTCTTCGTGAGAAGAAGCACACAAAGCTTGATGACATGGCAGAAGCCGCCGATGATTTTTTAGAGGCACAAAGACAGCCCTAACTTGCTCCTGTTCCGTGAGAAAACGGAGAACAGTAGTGTAACGGAGAAGAGCGGAGGCTTGTCCGTCAAAACGGCAGTAAAGTGTTTTGTATGTGGCAAAGTAGGTCACAGGGCCTCAGATTGCCGGACCAAGCTTAAACAACCTTACTGTGGATATTGCCACAAGGCAGGACACGACGCTAACGTCTGCACAAAAAGAGACGGCTCGATGAAGAAAACATCTTGCCTGCTGTCTCCGGAAGAGAACCAAAGGGAAGGTACCAATACTCCATCTTGCGAACAAGAGGGAAACGTAGCTAGCGCGGTGAGGACTCACCCAAAAGCTGTGACTCGCGAGATGCCGGTATTGCAGGGCCGAGTGTTTGGTCAAACAGTCTCAGTTCTGAGAGACACAGGAAGTAACACGCTAGTAGTCCGTCGATCTCTGGTGCCAGACGAAGCTCTTACGGGTACTTCAGCTACGTTGTTCCTGGCCGATGGCAGCAGCATTACCGTCCCTGAGGCCAAGGTTGAAATCCGTTCACCTTATTTCTCCGGTATTTCAGTGGTCAAATGCATGGCAAGACCTTTGTACGATGTTATCGTTGGAAATGTTCCAGGAGCACGGGAAGTTCAAAACCCCGATGATAAATGGAAAGAAAGAGTAATGGAACATAAATCCAAACCGGGACCAAAGGGAACCAAGAAAGAAGGAGGTTCACCAGATTCTGTGGTCGTCGGCATTAGAGGCCGAGAATTGTCGACCTTATCCAAGGTCAATATGAGCACCTTAGATGTAACCAGAGAAGAACTCGGTAAAGCTCAAAAAGAAGACAAGACACTAGATTCATGTCGGAAGAAAGTGGGTAAAGTGTTCCAAGGAAGATCAGCATCCCATTCGTTCAAGATAGCAAAGGGAATTCTATACCGCTATTACCGGGGACCATCAGACAAAATGACTGAACAGGTGGTGCTACCCCAAAACCTGCGTGGTCAAGTACTAGCTTTGGCTCATGAAACTTTGATGTCGGGGCATCAGGGAATGAAGAGAACAATCAATCGGGTCCTGGGAGCTTTCTACTGGCCTGGGGTCCAAGAGGCCGTGAAAAGATATGTACGCTCGTGCGACACATGCCAGCGGACCTATCCCAAGAACAAGGTTGGAAAGGCACCACTTGGTCGCATGCCTTTAATCGACACTCCATTTGAAAGAGTGGCGGTGGACATCATTGGACCATTAAAGCCCACATCGCATATGGGGAACCGCTACATACTGACTCTGGTAGACTTCGCCACTCGATACCCAGACGCGGTGGCCTTGCCGTCGATCGATTCCGCTACCCGTCGCAGAGGGACTAATAGAGATGTTTTCTCGCATTGGATTCCCGCACGAGATACTATGCGATCAGGCATCGTGCTTTACATCGGAACTGATGAGAGAGGTGAATGATCTGCTAGCCATCAAACATCTCAGATCGACGCCTTACCATCCCATGTGTAATGGGTTGGTAGAGCAGGTTCAATGGTACACTGAAGCAAATGCTGCGGAAATTAAGTCAAGAAGAACCCAAGTCGTGGGATCGATTGCTGGCACCCCTGCTCTTTGCGTACCGCGAAGTACCGCAATCCAGCATGGGCTTCTCGCCGTTCGAGTTGTTGTACGGCAGACATGTTCGAGGGCCGCTCAGCATCCTCAAAGAGTTATGGACTGGAGATCACATACGCGAAGAAGTAAAGACCACGTATGGATACGTCTTAGACCTAAGAGATCGTCTGGAGAAGACCTTATTATTGGCAAAAGAGAACTTGTCACGCGCTAAAGCGACACAGAAGACTTATTATGACAGGAGAAGTAAAACCCGTCGTCTGAACATCGGTGATCGAGCCCTCATACTGCTTCCAAGTACGGAGAACAAGCTACTGATGCAATGGAAGGGTCCCTTCCTGGTCACTGGGAAGAAAGGTAACTTTGATTACTGGTTGGACATGGGACAGAATACGAAGCTCTTCCACATCAACATGTTGAAGCGGTATGAAGAGCGTCAACCAGAAAGCGCATCACAGTCGGCATCTTTTATTGTGGTGGAGGAAGAAGAGACGGATACGCCGATACCTACCTTCAAGGGCTACTGAAGGTTCTGGCACAGAAGTAATTAAGCTTGGACACGATCTGCAGGAAAGCCAACGAAACGAACTTCGTGAGATCTTGGCCAGTTACGAAGACGTCTTTTCCGAAGTACCCGGAAAAACAAATTTATTAGATTGCCGTCTTCAGCTGACCACCTCCGAGCCCATCCACACCCAGCAATACCCATTGCCTTTTTCAATGAAGGAAGTCATCGAGAAAGAGGTGCAGGATATGCTAAGGCTAGGAGTGATTGAACGGTCAAGCTCTCCATATAACTCGCCGTTGGTGCTGGTCAAGAAACCAGATAAGAGCTACCGCGCTTGCATCGACTTCCGTCGGATTAACGATGTCCTGATCTCCGACGCGGAACCAATCCCAAGGACAGATGTCATGTTTGCTGAGATCGGGACCAGAAAGTTCTTTTCAAAGTTTGATCTGACAAAGGGATACTGGCAAGTGCCTCTCGACAAAGATTCTCAGCAGAAGACAGCATTCTCCACTCAATCAGGACATTATCATTTCCTATACATGCCGTTTGGGATCAAAACGGCATCGGCGGTCTTTACCCGGTTAATGAGACGCCTTCTCCAGGGCTTACCAAATGTCGTCCACTACATTGATGACGTGCTCATCGCTACGACGACATGGGAAGAGCATGTTGAAACCCTGCGTCGCCTGTTGAGAAGGATCCGCGAGGCTGGACTGACAATCAAGCCCCAGAAGTGTGAAGTTGGCGTAACGTCAGTAGTTTTCCTTGGCCATCGACTGGGAGGCGGAATGATTCAACCGGTGGAAGACACGATTTCAAAGATCGCAAGAGCTCCAAGGCCTGAGACTAAGAAACAACTACGCTCTTTTCTTGGCCTGGCGGGGTATTACCGTGATTTGATACCCTATTACGCGGAGAAAGCTCGGCCCCCTAACAGAAATGACCAAGAAAAGAGAGAGTAATAAGGTCAACTGGAACAGCGAGAGAGAAGCTGCCTTTGAAATCCTCAAGAAGGCACTCACCCAAGTACCTATCGTCAAGGCTCCAGATCTCAAACGAGCTTTCATACTCCGCAGTGATGCGTCCGACACTTGTATAGGCGCAGTCCTTATGCAAGAGCATGACTCGGTCTTACACCCAGTCTCGTATGCTAGCCGGCAATTATTGCCTCGAGAACAGAAGTACTCGGCGATAGAGCGCGAGTGTTTAGCTCTTGTGTGGGCTATAGAAAAGTTCCACATATTTTTATACGGAATCCCCTTTATAGTTCAGACCGATCATCAACCCTTGCAGTATTTATCGCAGGCAAAACATCTCAACAGCAGAGTATTGAGATGGAGTTTAGCCCTTCAAGAATATGAGTTCCATATAGAACACATCAAGGGGTCTGAAAATGTCGGGGCGGATTATATGAGCCGGATTCAGTGACTATAGACTGACGCCATTCTTTTACCATGGTCAGATATCTCATTACAGTACATCGCACAGTGCAGTAAACCGCAAAAGTATTGCAAGTGGACAATTTTCGGTTTTCAGCCTATTGTGGTGATTTTTTTTTCCATTTGAGTAATATCTGTTCCTAAGACTGAGCAGCAGTTTTTCGTGCAGAAAAACTTTCCCAAAAAAGGGGCCTATTGTGGTGAAGTGCAGTGCGGTGGTGTTGAAGTGAAGTGTGGTGGCACCGTAGTATTCTGTGAGACGTGCTCGGAGGCAACGGCAGCGATGCGGCGCGATTGAGCGGCGGAGAGGAGACGACGACGTAGGCGCGAAAAGTCACGCGTGAAACCCCGGTCCGCCAAAAGAAGTTTGCGGGAAAGCTCGCATGATCAAGGTCCGTAGGAGGACCAATGACAAGCAGACACGGGGAAGAAGAAGAGAACGAGAAAACGTTCGAGGCCCAGTCGAGCGCAGAGCGGGTTGGAACAGCCTGGAGCGAAGGTCGCTGGTGTCGCGCGGCTGCGGTGTCGGGTTCCGGACCCGAACGCGAGAAGTCCGACATGCCCAGGACGCTCCAGCTGGTCACCGAGTACCCGGAGGTACGCGGCTTCACGGAGTTCCGGCCGTGACTGTTCGTGGCCACGTTCCTGGTGTCCGAGCCTCGCCTCTGGTCCCAAACCGCCCGTGGAGGGCGGAACCTCCTGTGCGGCGTTCCCTGCTGGGAACGAGCGCGGTGCCTCAACTGAGCCGTATCCTCCGTCAGGATCTGACGTGCTGACGGGCACGTTACCTCGGCGACGGTGTCGTCGTCAGCATCGCCGCCTCATCGACTTCTGCCTATCAAGCCTCGCCGTCTTCAACACCACCGGTGACTCTTTACCTTTATAGACGCTAGATCGGGACGATAAAAGATTCACCGTAGGTTGTAACCTAAGACCGATTGTATAGTTTGTAATTCCTTACTTTAGTTTTCCATTTTCTCTTAAAGTTTCTTACTTTTCTTGTTTGATCGTTAAACCGGCTTCGTCATTTCTTTTCTGAGGCTCTGTCTCAGACTTACTACTTAGAGTACCGCAAACCTGCATGACACTATCCTGCTCCGGCAACCCGAGGAGCCGCCTACCTTCCGTGGTTCAGCACTTGAAGACCCGGAGAGCTGGCTCGAAGCGTACGACCGAGTCGCCGCTTTCAATGCGTGGACCAGCGAAGACAAGCTTCGCCATGTGTACTTCGCCTTGCAAGACGCCGCCCGCACCTGGTTCGAGAACCAAGAGCGAACCCTGACAACGTGGGACACCTTTCGCACAAGGTTCCTGGCTACATTCACGAGCGTCATCCGCAAGGAGAGGGCCGAAGCGCTGCTTGAAACCCGCTCGCAGCTCCCAAACGAAAACGTGGTGCTCTTCACAGAAGAGATGACCAGACTCTTCCGCCACGCCGACCCCGAAATGCCGGAAGACAAAAAAGTTCGCTTCCTCATGCGAGGAGTAAAGCAGGAGCTGTTCGCGGGTCTGATGCGGAACCCACCGAGCACTGTCCAGGAATTCATCTCCGAAGCGACGACGATTGAAAAGACGCTGGAGATGCGCACCCGGCAATTCAATCGCCGCTCGACGCCAGCCTACGCTGACATTAAATCCCTCTGCTCAGACGACCTGCGCGAGACCATAAGGGCCGTAGTGCGCGAGGAGCTTCGTCGAATGTTCCCGTCATCCCAGCCGCAGGTTTCCTCGATCGCAGATATTGTTCGAGAGGAAATCCAGCAGTCTTTGGGTACCCCTGAACCGCAACAGCCTCTGCCGCAAGCCATGACCTACGCCGCTGCTGCCCGGACGCTACGCTCCCGCTCCACGCCCACGTCAAGACACCGCGCCGCCGCAGTACCGCCGCCAGACGCCGCCCCCACCGCCGCCATCTCGCCCGCCTGCCGGCCAACGGTACACACCGAGGAAGACCGACATCTGGCGAGCCCCCGACCACCGTCCCCTCTGCTACCACTGCGGAGAAGCCGGCCACACGTATCGCCGATGCCAGTACCGTGAGATGGGATTACGAGGCTTTGCCGTCAACGCGCCTCGTCCACAGCGGGGTGAACGACCACAAGACATCGCCGACTATCTCGCAGGAGCTCAGTGGACACCCCGACGACCATCCCGCTCGCCGTCGCCTGGCCGCTACATGTCACCGCACCGCCGGCAGTACACTGGCCCAAATCGGGGCCGGTCGCCTAGCCCGTATCCGGGAAACTAGGGGCAGCAACCGATGGAGGTGCGGTTGCTGTACGACGAAATGCCGAAGATCCTCCGCGGCCGACGACGACGACAACGCGACGAAACCTGCAGAACATGACGCGAAGCAGACGTAGCCCTGCCGACGAAACGTCGCGGACCGACAAAGACGTGACGACGCAACAAGGAAGCAGCGCAACGAATCGACGTAGCCGTGATCCAATGCCGCGTCCCAACCGCAACGCACGACGACGAACCAGCGACCTCGACGTAATATTCGACGGCCACAACGTCACCGCTCTCGTCGACACTGGAGCGGACTATTCCGTCGTCAGTGGGCCTTTCGCGACGAAGTTGAAGAAAGTGAAGACTGCTTGGCAAGGCCCTGAAATCCGGACCGCTGGGGGTCATCTAATAACGCCGGCCGGTGTTTGCACAGCAAGAGTCACCATCAATAACCGGACTTATCCCGCCAGCTTTCTAATCCTACAGCACTGCTCCAGGCATGTGATACTTGGGATGGACTTCCTATGCAAACACGGCGCCGTCATCGACCTAAGGTCTGAGTCGATAACACTAACCTCGCAAAAAGCGCTGCCTACCCAGACGACGCCAGGGATCCATGCATTGAACGTGATAGAAGAGCACGTCACCGTTCCGCCTCTCTCCAGCGTCATCATTTCCGTCGGCACCGAAAAACCCGCAGATTTCGAAGGCGTTATCGAGGGTGCACAGCACCTGCTTGTAAACCGTCATATTTGCGTCGCACGAGGCGTCGCCGAGTTGCGTGAAGGGAAAGCAACAGTGATGCTTACGAACTTCAGCAACGAATACAAGCACGTGAGCAAAGGCACGACGGTCGCCTACATCGAAGAAATTGTGGAAGCCAGCAACGCTCTCGCCCTCGCCGAGCCTACCGAACATGCTACGACGAACCAAGCCCATGAACTAGCTTTCCACATCAATCCGAGCCTTCCGACGCATAAACAAGAACAGCTCAAAACCCTGCTGTTCCAATACAGGGACTGCTTTTCGTCGTCGTCAAGAGTTCGACAGACCCCAGTCGCACAACACCGCATCATAACAGAGGAAAGTGCCAGGCCACTACGTCAGAGCCCGTACAGAGTTTCGACGCGAGAACGCGAGGCCATAAAGAAACAAGTCGACGAAATGCTACGCGACGACATCATCCAGCCTTCAAAGAGCCCGTGGGCGTCACCCGTGGTGTTAGTGAAGAAAAAGGACGGAACCCTACGCTTCTGCGTCGACTATCGCCGCCTGAACAAAATAACGAAGAAGGACGTGTACCCTCTCCCACGGATTGACGACACCCTGGATCGAATTCACAACGCGAGGTACTTTTCGTCGATGGACCTCAAGACCGGCTATTGGCAAATTGAAGTCGACGAGAGAGACCGAGAGAAGACCGCGTTTATAACACCAGACGGACTCTTCGAGTTCAAGGTCATGCCCTTCGGTCTTTGCTCGGCGCCTGCGACTTTCCAACGGGTTATGGATACAGTACTGGCAGGATTGAAGTGGCAGACTTGCCTGGTGTACCTGGACGACGTCATTGTGTTTGCTTCAAACTTCGACGAACACCTCCGGCGATTTGCCGCAGTACTTCAAGCAATCAAGACCTCCGGCCTCACCTTGAAGCCTGAAAAGTGCCGCTTCGCATACGAGGAGCTGTTGTTCTTGGGTCACGTGATCAGCAAGTCCGGAGTACGCCCTGACCCTCAGAAGACAGCCGCCATCGCTACATTCCCGCCACCCGCCGACAAGAAGGCCGTCCGTCGATTGCTTGGCCTGTGCGCCTATTACAGGCGGTTCGTCAAAAATTTTGCCCGCATCGCCGAGCCACTCACTAACCTGACCAGAGCCGACGTCGAGTTCAAGTGGCAAACGCCGCAAGAGGAAGCATTTCAAGAACTAAAACGACGCCTGCAAACGCCTCCGTTACTTGCGCATTTCGACGAACACGCCGAAACAGAAGTGCACACCGACGCAAGCAGCGTGGGACTCGGCGCCGTCCTTGTGCAGAGGACGCACGGACTGGAGAGGGTCATCAGTTATGCTAGCCGGTCGCTATCCAGGGCAGAGGCCAACTATTCCACAACAGAAAAGGAGTGCCTCGCCATCATCTGGGCTACGTCAAAGTTTCGCCCCTATCTCTACGGGAGGCCCTTCAAAGTCGTGAGCGACCACCACGCCTTGTGTTGGCTAGCTAACTTGAAGGACCCTTCAGGTCGTCTCGCAAGATGGAGTCTAAGACTTCAAGAATTCGACATTACCGTCGTTTACAAGTCCGGACGAAAGCACTCTGACGCCGACTGCCTGTCTCGCGCCCCCCGTCGAGCCGCCACCCCAGGAAGACCAGGACGACGACTACTTCTTGGGAGCCTTAAGCGCTGATGACTTCGCCGAACGACAGCGAACCGATCCGGAACTCAAGGGTCTTGTGGAATACCTCGAGGGCAAGACCACCGTTGTTCCAAAGGTGTTCAGACGAGGACTGGAGTCGTTTTTCTTGCGGAACGGCGTTCTCCTAAAGAAAAACTTCTCGCCACTTCGGGCCAACTACCTCCTCGTAGTACCTTTCGCGTTACGTCCAGAAGTTCTGGACGCTCTCCATGACGACCCGACTGCTGGACACCTTGGACTTTCCCGCACGCTAGCGAGGATACAAGAAAGGTATTACTGGCCTCGCCTCACTGCCGACGTCACCCACTACGTAAAGACTTGCCGAGATTGTCAGCGACGGAAGACACCTCCGACTTGGCCAGCTGGACTTCTGCAGCCCATCGAGCCACCTCGCCGGCCGTTCCAACAAATCGGCATGGACTTACTGGGGCCCTTCCCGACGTCGAATTCCGGAAATAAATGGATCGTCGTAGCTACTGACTACCTCACCCGCTACGCCGAGACGAGGGCCCTGCCCAAAGGCAGCGCCGCCGAGGTAGCAAAGTTCTTCGTCGAGAACATCGTCCTGCGTCATGGCGCCCCAGAGGTCCTCATTACTGACAGAGGTACGGCCTTTACCGCGGACCTAACTCAGGCGATCTTGGGATACAGCCACACAAGCCACCGCCGGACCACCGCGTACCACCCACAGACCAACGGCCTGACCGAGCGTCTAAATAAGACCATTGCCGACATGCTGGCCATGTACGTCGACGTCGAACACAAGACGTGGGACGCCATCCTTCCGTACGTGACCTTCGCGTACAATACGGCCGTACAAGAAACGACGCAGTTGACGCCATACAAGTTGGTCTACGGACGGAGCCCGGCAACGACGCTCGACGCCATGTTACCAAACGTGACCGACTAGGAAAACATCGACGTGACCACCAACCTTCGACGACGCCACACGGAATACCAACCCGGTGACCGTGCATGGGTGTGGACGCCAATACGCCGACGGGGACTCAGTGAGAAGCTTCTTCGACGATACTTTGGACCGTACAGGGTACTTCGACGCCTCGGCGCACTCGACTACGAGGTTGTCCCTGACGGCATTACGAACTCTCAGCGGCGCCGTGCGCGACCTGAAGTCGTCCATGTCGTGCGCCTGAAACCATATTACGCGCGTTAGTGAATTTGAGGACTGTACTTCTTGCTTTATTATTGTACTTTCTTTATTGCTGTTATTTATTGTTGCATGCATTGGCCACCTCCCCCGTGTTCTGTTTTAAGCATCGGGACGATGCTTTTTCAGAGGGGGGCATTGCCACGCGCGTTTCTTATTTTCACTTTGCTCTATTCGGTTTTCGCCCTCAAAGGCTGTCAGCAATGCTCAGCGCAAACCGCGCCTCATTGTTCTAGAAGCTTCGCGATCATTGTAGATCGTTTTGTTAAGATTGCGCGCAAGACGCGACCACTCGAGATTATTCCAGAGCGTACGCGATGACCAGTGATAAGGCTAGAATGTTCGACGCGTGATGCATAAAAGCCGGCGCGCTCCAACGATGTTCAGTTCATCGACGGCCGACGCTCTGTTCGCCGCTATCAGTCTCAGCGTTTATTGCTGTAATCTCACCTTCAGTTTACCGGCCACAAGTTCGGCCCAAATAAAGTGTTTCATCTTGGACTACTGCCTACTGCCTTCGTCAACGTCACGACCACGTGACAATATATATTTTAGGCTTCTAGCACGTCGGTCATTCGAAGTGAAACGTCCCAGCCGAAAATTTGACCACCGGTGATTATTGAAAAGAAAATTGAGCTCGAAGGTAACTGATGAGAGTGATTTCGGCAAAGTACTTTTGTTCAAAAAAATTTGGTGGTCACGTGACCACCCTGTGAATGATCCGACGAGGAAAAGTTAGCTGGGAATAAATTATGCGTATTTAACCTTGATACTGGGTACAACGGCACATTGTATTTTAAAGCATTCTATTGTCATTCTTCTTTCACGTGACGTCACAAGTAAAACCATATATCTATTTTCCGGCTTAAATAGGCTTAGAAAAGAAGCTGTCATGTGACACTATGTGGTTATAAAAGGTGGTGGCTATGCTACCACCCCTATCTTAACAAAGAGCGCTAAAAAACCGTATAAAACATATCGGAGCACCTTCAGCGAATGCTTCGTTGTAAATTTGTGTATAAGAACGGTGTGGTCAAGATGCAATAAAACTTTACTATCACCTCAAAGCTTCACAAAGAGTTTTTAGCAAAGAGCAGTGATACACCATCTCTGAAAGACTTGCCATATATAGAAATGCGTTAGCCTGAGGAAGAGAACACCAGTAGCTTCGCTGTTTCATTGATGTAAGCTAAGCGGAGCTGGTTGCTTTTTTTCGTCACTGCTTAATATTTTCAACATTGCAGTATATTTGCATATATTGTACTGTGTTTCGAGTACCTATTTTTGTAGTTCACGTTGCCAGAACGTAAACAGGAAATTATCTTTGTTTACTCGACATGCTCATCTAGTCAGTTGCATAACTATGCATAATGAGCGAAGCGAGACGGTAATCGGCATCTAGCATACGTAATGGTTGCGGTCTGTGTGTGTGTGTGTGTGTTCGTGTGTGTGTGTGTGTGCGTGCGTGCGTGCATGTGCGTGCGTGCGTGCATGTGCGTGCATGTGCGCGCGCGTGTGTGTGTGTGTTTGTGTGTGTGTGTGTGTGTGTGTCCGTGTGTGTGCGTGTGCGTGTGTGTGTGTGTGTGTGTGTGTGTGTGTGTGTGTGTGTGTGTGTGTGTGTGTGTGTGTGTGTGTGTGTGTGTGTGTGTTTGTGTGTGTGCGTGTACGTGTGTGTGTGCGCGCGCGCGCGCGAGTCCGTGGATGTGCGCGCGCGTGCTTGTGTGTGTCTGCGTGACCATTTTAACCGACTAAATATTAACATAAGCGAACGCTCGGCGCAATTCAACGTGACATCATTTATACGCAATAAATAATCTGAGCAACATTGGACGACACCAAGTCTATCCCTAGCGTTTCATGGGCAATCTATAAGCCACGCTTCAGTTGTGCGCAATGTTCATGATATACCACTCCCGTCAAGGTGAACCAGGGAAGGGGAATTATGCAATAGATCTTCAATTTTTTTCTCGAATGAGTGACATGATTGCTCGAAATTCATCCATAATTTGTGCAACGGATAGGGAGCCGAGTGAAATTGGAAGGCATTTAGTTCGCCGTTTACAATATCGTTGAGTATAGCGAACCAAAATGTAAAAGTATGCGGTGGCATGAGAAGTTGTCCAGCAAATTGCGTGTAGGACATGAGCATTGAAACAATGACTGCTCTTTGTGGGGGCGAAATCCTTGCAGCCGAGTATAACGTCGTTTTTGACGTTTTTTTTTCAACGCTGAATGCAAAAAAAAAAAACAAATAAATTCCGAGATAACGTTCGATTGCTGCTTAGGTATTTTCTTGCATCTGCACGACGTGTTTAACAATACCAAGAAACACTACTCTGTACCACGGTAATGACAAATATGTGGTAACGCCGGGTGTTTAACGCATGCGCGCCCGACGCTCTAGTAAGAAATATGGCGGTGATAGGTCACGTGATGAAAGTCAGCTAATCTCATTCGCGGTTGTGCGGAAAACAAACAGTCACAGTTTCACCGCAAGGGTGAAGCAATGAATTGGATAGCAAAAAATTGTAATGTTATATGAAGTGAGGCTGGCAGCTAACTCTTTTTGGATCCGATCTCACGCAACTCTAGAAAACGCTTGTTTAAGAGAATTCTCTTCGCGTTGAGAGCGCAGCACGTAGAAGGGTACACCGGCCCCCGGCTGTCGGCCGCCGAGAAGGGGAGATAACGCGCGCGCCCGCGCTCGTAAAATCGAAGGTCGCCCCCCCGCAGTCGGCCGCCGAGAAGGGGGAGATAACGCGCGCGCCCGCGCTCGTAAAATCGAAGCTCACTCGAGGGACCCCCCCCCCCTCGCGTCTTTTCACGCTCGTGAACGACGGGCGGGGCTGATTATATATACTTATACATATACGGCAAATGACGCCGGCGGACGAAGACGGCGGATGCCGGCGGCGGCGACGCCGACGGCCAAAACCAGCCGAAAGTGTCCATATAATTGCTATTGCAATAATACGCTACTGTGACAGTTTTCCAGTGACTGCAGTCATTGTCACTGCACACCCCGCTGGTAAACTGGAAACTGGTAACCGGTGTTGGTAATTTTATGTTTTTATGCTCACTTTAAAAGGCGGAGGAGTTCGCTTCGTGTCCGTGCTCATTTCTGACACTGGTAGTGAAGTCTGACATAGCTACCGATTAACACTTACAGAATGATTCATGTAACAGCTGACCTATTTTCGTGACTGCAAACGCTACCAATGCACGGATTCAAGAAAAAAAAGCACAAAAAGGAACAACGAAAAGAACATGAGAGATAAACTCATAATCGGTTTTCGAAGGCCGGAAGGGCATATAAGCTAGTCGTATGTATATCCTCCATCAGCATTTGCTGAAAATTCTGCTCGTGGCCGTCCGGAAAAACTCAACTTGTTCTATCATGCATGACAGGTGGCGAGGCGAAGACTGTCACGCAATGCGCCTACCTTCACTTCAAGACACGCGGGGACCTGTCCAGCCTGCAGTGGTACGAATCTCCACTTGGCTACACTTCACCGTATCCCGAAACCTCCAAAGCGGAAGTGATCTGTGACGTGTACTACGCTCCAGTTAACTTCCATGATGCCATGATTGCCACTGGTAAAGTCAACGATGACGGGTCTATTGGTAAGTGGGCCTTAACAGCCGCTTAAATATGAAACTGCTGCGCTGCCCAGTTGACGTAACTTAGGCAATGACGGCACTTGATTATCTTTATTAGTTTGCTCTTCAAAAGAAAGCAGTGACACATCGCACGTGAACTCTTTGTGATAAAGGAATATATTCGTTGGATTCAATCATTCCGGTTATATTTTCACTTTCTTTTTACTTTTTCAACCTCAGAATAGCTATGCTAAGTTTTTGATTACGCAACTAAAAATTCTTTTCCACCAATCGATTCATTCTGTTTTCGTTAGTAACGTCTAAAAGTTCTTTCTTATATGCCTCGCTGAGAAGTTCATACCGTTCCGCGCTTTAAATCGCAGCACCCTTCAAATGTTGCCGCCGTCACCGAGCCTTGATTGGCATGCATCCTGGCATTCCGTTACAATATAATTTGACGCAATGTTTTCAGACATTTCGCAGTGGGCAAGAGTTCCATCGTTGCCAATGTTTGCTCCGTTATGCTTTTCTTCTCGAGCAGATAAACGAACTCTAAAAGAAGAGAACGCAGCCCTTTGTGTTTTTATTACATTCACCTTATCGTACGTTCTCTGGCACATTCTTAAATGGCCTCCTCTTTAACTTTACTTTCCAGCGTTGGTATGCAATATGTTATCACAGTTTCACTTCATTTTTCATTACTCCTTGATGTTTAATTGCATGTTCAATCAACATGCACTTGCTTTCCGTCTTCCTTTACTTTTTCTTGCGTCCATGTGTCCACGCCATTGAGGTGCGCCCATTTGGACACTTTAGCCGCCCTCTTCTTGTCATGGCCATTTCCGGGTCTTCACTCATAAATAGTGTTTCGCTGCGATTAGGAATGGAGCTCTGCGCTCGGGAACTCAGAACTTCGTCCCCAACTAAGGGCCACCCAGAGGGCCCGCTACGTGGCGGTGAGGCTCGGCCTACCCGTACCAACGTGGGAGCAGCTCGCTGCTGTACCTCAGGGAGCGGTAGTGTTCCTCGGGACCAAAATAAGGTTCTGTGTCTGTCTGTCTGCCATCATCACATTTTGAACAAAGAATTTCCCAGCTCATCCTTACAGCCTTCTTTGTCCTTGCTTCGACATCTGCCTTTCCAACTGTCCATTGGCCTTCGCCAAACTTTATACCCCGTGAAAAAGCTCAGATATCAGGCACGGAGCAGCACTGACATTGGCTCTGTAACCCTTACTCTTTGACAGATTTGACTGGTAAGCTTATATTTATCGTAACCTTAAAGTTTCATGGGCTTCATTTCATGGCTCCACTTCTCTTCGACGTTCTCATCAAGTCACATCTTTGGGTAGATACCACGTTCATTTGTGTGTAGATGTAACCTATACATTGCGATCACATCAGAATGGCTTTCTCCTGCAGCTCCGGCAGTGCTGATACGCTCACTGCTTCCCACAACTTTGACTACTTTTACTACAACTATGCGCCAGTCTCTTCAATTCTCTCCATTCTTCCTCTAGCAAAGATTCGTCTTCCAAATACATGAGCTCAAGCACCCTGTCTTGCACAGCTCGTACCTTACCGCGTGCAACGTAAACCAAATAAAATTGCATGGCTTTAATGTCATGTGATTGTCACTTATTCTCGAGACAAAGAGCACCATCGGTTCTGTTTCCTCAGAACTTGCACAAACTCTTTCTATTTCCCAACGTTTGATTTGTTTAGTCCTTTTGGTACTGCAAATTTTCTCAGTAGATCTATCCTATCTGATATTTCCCTCCCACCTCAAGGTTACATGTTTCCTTCAACAGTTGCACAAAACGCCTGACGAGGTTCTCATACTCGATAATATTCCAAAACATTTCATTCAACCCGTTTTCGTGAGATGTCATAAGTTTGTATAGATCCTGTACGTACGTTATGACTCATAATGTACGTACAGGATCCTTTGTATACAGAATGTATACAAAGGTATCTTCTTCTAAGCGCCAGGGTTGCCAGAAGCTATTTTGCTGCTGCACTTAATTTTTTCGCCAATGCAGCACAGGTGAGCTGCATCTGAACATGAGAATTTCTTGGTCAGAACAGGTAAGAAATAAGAGTATTCAAGCAATTGCAGTATCGCGTTCTGTGTTCAAAGCCATATCGCAGTAAGTTTGGTTTTTACGAATCTTAGAACCATTGTTTTAATGCTACCGTATGTGCTGCAGCTTATTGTTTTAATAGATTTTTCGGAAGAGCTGCTCTAATTTGTGTGCCAGCGAATTTTCGCGGATACTGAACTTATAATGAAATGCGCCTTCCTCAGACTGTATTTCTGCAACAATGACATTGCAGTTAATTCGTCGCATTTATTTTTGTTTCGGCAGTCGCACTGTCATGAGATAATTCGCCTTGATTATGGCTGATTTTTGTTAACAATTCGGGAAGTAATCAATTTCTTGAAATGCAGCGTCAGAGCTCCTCGGCAGCCATTATCTGCCAAAAAAAACTGCATGGCCGTAATATTGCCTATATAATAATGACGGGAAAGGTCAGAAAGTCGAAGGGTATGCAGCAGACTTGGCGCGCCGCTTCAATAATTAGAGGTAGGGTGGCCACCGCCCCACCCGACCTACCCGCCTTCTACCTTTGCGCAGGCGTATGGAAGGCAGCATCAACCACATATACCTAGAGATGAATTCGCGAACATGGGCTGTTGCTGGAGCTGACGTCTCGAGAAGCGGACTTGTGTTCTTCATGCCTTCAAGCCTTCAAGCCTTCGAGTCTTGAAAAAGACAAGTCCGCTTGCCCAAAGATCGTCTCCAGCGACGCCCCGTTGTCACGAATTATCAATCTCTTGAGGCTTCTGTCTTCCCTTGAACTTACGGCTTTATTATATACGTGAAGAGGCGTTCGTGTACGCTACATATATGTTCGCAAGTTGAACGTCTTCTTGTACAACAACTTCTAGCTTCAGCTTTGAAGCTCCGTCCCCCCTGACCTGCTCCTATCGCTCAGCGGACGTCACCGGTCATGGCACATTCCTGGGCACGGAGTTCTCGGGGCGGGACCCGGACGGGCGCCGTGTCATGGGTTGTCTCGGCGGCAAGTGTATCGCAACCACGGTCGCAGCTGACCCATTCGCGATGTGGGAAGTTCCGGAATGGTGGACCCTGGAAGAGGCTGCCACGGTTCCCGTTGCTTACTCGACTGCGTACTACGCGCTTATTGTCCGGGGCGACATGCAACCAGGAGAGTCAATCCTTGTACACTCGGGAAGCGGAGGCGTCGGGCAGGCCGCCATATCCATAGCCCTCTCCATGGGCTGCACCGTCTTCACCACCGTCGGTGAGTTATGTGCGCGAAGCGCAAATGTTGCTATCCGGTTTGATAAGCCTATAGTGCGTATGCCCACCGCTGTTCATGTAAGCGGCCAGTTTACCAAGACAATACTATGTAACTAGAGGAAATAAAATAATACACCACAGCGCGCACTCGCAATTTAACTTTATTTGATAGTAAAATCGCACTTACCTACTGACAACCACTGCCACTCATGTGACCACTTCACAAATGACGTCACAAGTCATTCATTCTGAATCTTTCAGATTAGTAGCCGTCTTAGGTCCAATGCGAAGTGGTCACATGGTTGACACATGCGGTATGCCCTTCAATGTAGGTACTCTTGCTTGTGC
Organism: Rhipicephalus appendiculatus; assembly: GCA_030522465.1. NCBI lineage: Eukaryota > Metazoa > Arthropoda > Arachnida > Ixodida > Ixodidae > Rhipicephalus > Rhipicephalus appendiculatus. The sequence goes on from JALIZH010015541.1 coordinate 22,265, forward strand.
CGTGATTTGAGCTGTTTGCAAGATATTCGAAAACTATTTTAATACCAACTAGCGCAGCTGTCAATTCTTCTGCAATGCTACGTCAAGGGAGCAGCTGTAGAACAGTAACTTCATTGCAGTTGCTGCAATGTCATTATTCTTTATTTCATCGTGTACGACAGCGCGAAGACACATGGGCGCAGTAAAGAGCGGACAAACGGGCCTTTGCGTCTTTACGTTGTAGTGCAAAATGAATAAGCGTCAACTCGCGCATATGGCTACGCTCTTTGTTTATTTCATACCCCGTTAACCTATGAACACATTTCTTTATGAATCAGTTTAAAGTGAATGTTTGAAATCAACAAGTTCTTCATTTGACCTACAGTGCACGAAAAAGGCCAATGTTTCTGATTACCCTGTTTAACTGCATCTTTTTTTCAATCGGTTTGCAGGTTCTGAGAAAAAGCGGAACTTTCTGAAGCGCCGCTTTCCTCAACTGGAGGACAGGCACTTCGCAAACTCACGTGACCGGTCATTCGAAGAACACATCAAGGTGGAGACACGCGGCCGAGGTGAGTCCATATTTCACCATACTGAGGGCAAGAACAGTTAATCGCTGCTTACGCGTCTTCTTGAAGTCTGTGTAAACAGTCAGTGACTAAAGAGGCTGCCGCTAGCACATAGGCGCGCTCTCGAGAGTTGACTTGAAGCCCCACGTCATCGGCCTTGTCTGATTTTATCTTTCAAATGGGCAAGCATGCGAAGACTTTTGTGACCCCGCGAATCGGCGCATTATGCAGCCGTGAAAATAGGGTGCGGCTTTTTAAGCATCGCAGGGCTGCATTGCATTTATCAATACAGCCGCCTTCAGACAACAAAACAAGGCTTATCCGATGCAATGGCGCAAGAAACGAGACATCATTAAGTAGACGAAATACGCCAGTACTAGCGTACAACTTCATCTTGTGCCTTTGCGCTGTTGTACCTTAGATATAACTTGTCGGAGCGAACTTGTCCGAGCATCTATGTTAGCAGGACTGGGCGCCTCAAACTCTTATGAAGCTTATTAGCCCATATCCCAGAAACCACACTATATGCATTGTCCTAACAGAAACTAAAGCTGTTCATAGTCTTTCACCCCAGCCTACTCTCCTAGACACAAAGTGTGAATATACCAAGGGGGGCTAGCTGTTGCACTTCCACAACTTCAGAAACATATGTGCAATGTCCAGAAACAAAGAACTTTAAATGCGAAGCATTTCTTTGCGTACTGCAAGCACTTTGAGCATTTCTATCTATCTATCTATCTATCTATCTATCTATCTATCTATCTATCTATCTATCTATCTATCTATCTATCTATCTATCTATCTATCTATCTATCCGAATACGTCTGGGTGCTCTTGTGATCACCTCCTTAACTTGAGGTCGACCAAAGTTAGTGTGGGAGGGTAAGATGATTTGACGAATATGTCTGACTGGTTGTGACTTGAATAACATGAGAATCCCGTCGCGTACGTCGTCAAACTCATTGCTCCAGATACGTGTTGCTCATACCTGTAAATCACGAGCCGCGGTATGCGGGTATGAGCCACAGGTGTCTGACAATTTATATCTACCCAGGAATTCCGAGGCCGAACATTGCTCTTTTAAATGCGACAGCGTTAAGAAAAACGGACATCGGTGGCGTTGACCCGACGAATGCAAACACTATAAATGAGAGTCCCAGCAGGAATCGAACCCAAGTATTGTGCGTGGCTATCAAGTATTCTACCACACAGCCACGTCAGGTCTCGAAGCTGCTTTGGAAAAAGACCCTATGCAGGCGTAGTGTTGGTGAAACGTCGACTGTAATTGCAGTGCTGGCCATCTGATTTTAAAAAATTACATATATATTACTCCTATGATCAAATAGTCATGTAGGGTTAGCGTCCATTGTATACTTAAGCGCCATCCTCTTTAGTTGGTTTACGTAGCACTCTCCAGGACTACCATCCTCGCAAGCACAAGCGCTACATATGAGATTACCCCTTCTGGTGTTGGTGATACCGTTGTTTCTGTTGGCATCGTTACGCAACTGTAAAGAACTGGTTATATGAAACATATGCGACTGTTCAACATATGTGTGAGCGTTGAACATTTGTACATCTTTAGCGTCATTTCGTAACGTTTCGCTCAATAAAAATGTTACAACCCAATCACCTTACCGACGCATGCTTCGCACAACACCGATTCCCATGGTACTTGGGATCTGCCTAATTGTTTTAATTACTACGAAACGTGTGCTCTGAGAATCAGGAGGCTTAGATTACTCTGACACGAAGATTTCAAAATGTGTTCGGGAATGATTCTTGTGCAGCGCATTTAAAACGTGGCGGAAAGCCTTTACCATGGAAACGCTCCATAGCCGGATATATAGCGCTGACTAAAGGGACAACAGAGACACACTTGATTAGTGTTAGTCAACAACATGTGGGCATATATTTGCAAAAAGAAAGATATATATGCATAATCGCCACAGTGGTCCAGTGGTTATCGCGCTCGACGGCTAACCCGAAGGTCTCGGGAGCGAATCCTAGCCGCGGCGGCTGCATTTTGATAGAGGTGAAATGTTCGAGGCCCGTGTACGGAGATTTAAATGCACCATGTGATCAAAATTTCCGGAGTCGTCCACCAGGCCGTCCCTGATAGTCATATTGTAGTTTTGGTATGTAAAACCCCAATAGATATTATAAATACGGATACCTTCTGAAACGACTCCAAATTAAAACAAGGAATATGCGTCTCAACCTGTTTATATCAGTGTAACACCCGCTTGCGCAGATAATTAATGTTTTTTGTCGGTGTGTGTAATTGACGGTGACATGACACACAAAGACCCCTTGGAATGCTTCACAAATGCTGTACAGGTTTCCCGGGTGCGGCTATAGCTGTAACCGCGCGCGATGCGCGTTGGTGAATTTGCAGCGCAGAGCGTAAGCATTCTAGCAGTCTCAAAACAAAAACGTGAAACAACCTGGTGAGTTACTACGCTGCATTTGGTTACATTGCGAACTCCTGAAAGCAATTCAGTAATCATCTATTAAATGCGAAGAATTTCTTAGATGGACCTGAAAAATTACAGGCCCATCAGCTTACTGTCCGTTGTCTACAAGCTATTTACAAAAGTAATTGCTAACAGAATTAATACGACATTAGAGTTCAATCAACCAAAGGACCAGGCAGGATTCCGTACAGGCTTCTCAACAACAGACCATATTCATACTATCAATCAGGTGATAGAGAAATGCTCGGAATACAACGAACCCCCATACATAGCCTTCATAGATTACGAGAAGGCATTTGATTCGGTGGAGACATCAGCAGTCATTCAGGCACTGCGGAATCAGGGCATCAACGAAGCCTATATAAACATAATGGAAGAAATCTACAGCGGATCCACAGCCACTATAGTCATCCATAAAGAAAGCGACAGAATCCCAATAAAGAAGGGCGTACGGCAGGGAGACACGATCTCTCCAATGCTATTCACCGCGTGTTTACAGGAGGTTTTCAGGGCCCTAGATTGGGAACAGTTAGGGATAAAAGTTAATAGAGAGTATCTCAGTAACCTGCGATTCGCTGATGACATTGCATTGATGAGTAACGCGGGAGACGAATTACAGCTAATGATTACTGAACTGGATACGGAAAGTAGAAGAATAGGTCTGTAAATTAATATGCATAAAACTAAAGTAATGTGGAACAATCTTGGCAGAGAACAGCGCTTTGCGATAGGTGGAGAGACACTGGAAGTTGTAAAGGAGTACGTCTACTTAGGACAGGTAGTAACCGCGGAGCCGAACCATGAGAGTGAAATAACTAGAAGAATAAGGTTGGGATGGGGCTCATTCGGCAATCATTATCAAATCATGAATGGTAGTCCACCACTATCCCTCAAGAGGAAGGTATATAACAGCTGCATCTTACCGGTACTTACCTACGGAGCAGAAACCTGGAGACTTACAAAGAGGGTTCAACTTAAACTGAGGACGACGCAGCGAGCGATGGAAAGGAAAATGATAGTTGTAACCTTAAGAGACAGGAAGAGAGCAGAGTGGGTCAGAGAACAAGCGGGGGGTTAAGGATATCATAGTTGAAATCAAGAAGAAGAAATGGATATGGGCCGGGCACGTAGCACGTCGTCAGGATAACCGCTGGTCATTAAGGGTAACTGACTGGATTCCAAGAGATGGCAAACGCGTGAGGGGGGAGACAGAAAATTAGGTGGGTAGATGAGATTAAGAAGTTTGCAGGTATAACGTGGCAGCAGAAAGCACAGGACCGGGTTGATTGGCGAAACATGGAGAGGCCTTTGCCCTGCAGTGGGCGTAGACAGGCTAATGATGATGATGATGATGATGATTTCTTAGCGAACTTCGGCGACTTTGAGCGTATCTAGCTATCTATCGATCTAGCCGCCTACGACTTTGTGTTCTCAAGGCCTTATCGGTAATGGGATTTATACCAAATTTGGTATGGCATAACATGACTGTATGACGAACATAAATTGCTGGCCATATCATGAAAATCATGACTAACTTGTCATGAAAACTATGACTTACATGCCACGCTCATGGCGCGCTCGCGGCCGTTTCATTAGCTTGATATACACCAAACTTAGTATTGAGTGACCTGACTGTATGACGAACATTAATGACTTGTGGTAATATGGAAATCATGACATGTCATGTGCGACATGACTTGCATTCCACGCTCATGGCGCGTTTGCAGCTGTTTAATTCGGGATGGTTCGCAAGCTCCGATTTAGGTTTCTCTGCCATCGCACATACATTGTTCTTGTGACCGAATGCATTGAGGAGTTTTAGGAAAACAACAAGCGGCCTCGGCAACGAAATGTAGTGTAAAAAAAGAAGGTTAGCTTTTATAAACATTTGAATGCGTAACCACAGTCATGTTGTCATGGCCAATATTCTAAAGAATACGTTTCACGACAATGACAGACGTGTGGGTGCGTCGCATTTGCGACGAGACCGTTGGTTTCCTCATAGCAGTTACCCGCGTGATATTCGAGTTACGTTTGATTTCTGCTGTGTATTGAGGCATCCACTTTTTTATTATTTATTAGTACCTAAAATACCCCAGCTTGGTGTTTAACGTGAGGGATGGGCTGTTATGTAGTGACAACGATTCGATGGACAATTTTAAGGCTTGCGTGTTGGATTGGAGCACAGCATCTCGGTAGTGCGTTCCAGTCTCTTGCTGTGTTTACAAAGAAGGAGTGTAGGTGTGCAGCGGTCTGTGCCGGTGGTGGGAAGACTACTTTGGTGTGATTCGTGCGGCAGAACAGACGATGAGCACGCAAGATTAATGAAGTGCTGGTAGAGGAATGGTAAAACTTTTGAAAAAGGCGCAACCTAGATATAAGGCGTCTTAGTTCCAAGTTAACAAGATGTGCTTCGGATTTTTGTTTGGTAACACTAGTGTGGAAAGAGTAATCTGAATAAATGTAGCGAACCGCTCGGTTTTGTACTGCTTCGAGCGCTTTAGTAAGGTTAGTTTGATGTGGATCCCGAGCAGGGCATGGGTGTTCTAACTTGGGCCGGACGCATGTTTGATAAGCTAATAGTTAGACAGATGGGGGGAGCAAGGCGCAACTGCCTTCGAAAATATCCTAACGTGCGGTTCGTTTCGTTATTGATGCTTTCGATGTGAGAGGACCAGGAAAGATCGCTGGAGATAGTGACGTCGAGGTACTTGCATGAATTGACAGGAGATATGGCATCGTTGCACAGGACGTACTGTGATTGAGGGAGAGTCCTTCTGTGTGTAAAAGAAACTAGCAGTGTTTTAGCAGTGTTTAGCGACATAAGCCCTTCACCACACTAAGCAGTGATCTTATTCAGGTCCTCTTGAAGTGATTGGCTGTCATGATGACTATGAATAGAGCGATAAACGATGCAATCATCTGCGAACATACGCATGTTATGTGAGATGTTGGCGGGGAGATTATTAATATATATTAGAAGAAGGGGTGGGCCGAAGACGGTTACTTGGGGTACTTCAGACCGAACAGGGCTTCTGCTTGAAGAATGATTGTTAGCATGAGCAAACCGTTCCCGATTAGTAAAAAAAAAGTACCAATGCAGTCTAAAACAAAAGGATAAAGGTTTAAGCGAGAAAGTTTCAAAAGCAGTCGCTGGTGTGGCATCTTGTGGAACGCCTTTTCGAAATCTGAAAACAGAGCGTAAACTGCAACGTCTAGATCGAGGTTAGAGCTAATGTCGTTAACGAACAATGTTAGTTGTATGTCACAAGAGAAACCTTTGCGAAATCCATGTTGACTAGGAGTGAAAAAGTGAACCGATAACAAAAATTTAACTCCATATGAGTATATTATGTGTTACATAATTCCATTAGTTTAGAACAAACACTGGTTAGTGAGATAGGGCGATAACTGCTGCATCAAGACGGTGGACCTTTTTTCGGGACTGGGACAATCATGCCCACTTTCCAGTCAGCCGGTACCTCACCCACTGATAATGACTACTAAAAGATATGACGACATTTCGCTTATGGCGTGTTTCGTTTTTTCTTTTTTTTTTTTTTTAGAATTCTTAAGTTGATGCCATGAACGCCTGTCAACGACGAAAGCTTTATATAGTCAATTACATTTGCGACACCGGCCGGATTGAAGGTGATACCCGCTATCGAGTTCTCATAAACACCACTATGCATCTTCGCCACAGGTGTGGACTTGGTGCTGAATTCCTTGTCCGAAGAAAAGCTGCAGGCCAGCGTGCGCTGCTTGGCGCCTCACGGCCGTTTTCTAGAGATCGGCAAGTTTGACCTCTTCGAGGACAACAACCTGGGCATGTCGGTGTTTCTTCGGAACGTCACCTTCCACGGAATCATGACGGACAGCTTGCAGACGGATGACCCGGCGACGCCGGTACACAAGCGTCGTATCGTTGAGCTCATTCGCGAGGGAATCGCATCTGGCGTAGTGCGCCCGCTGGACATCATCAAGTTCCCCCGAGACCAGGCTGAGCAGGCCTTCCGCTTCGTTGCCTCTGGAAAACATATTGGAAAGGTTTTGATTGAGGTACGTGGTCGTTCACTGGCACGCGAATTGCGGCGATCGCAAGCACTGAGGGCAACGCACACATCACTCCGCTTACAACTGGCTCACAAGGCACCTGTGATACACATGCTCAGAAAAGCACATATAAGAAGGTTACAGAATCATACATTATTTTCCATCGCATTCCAAGTTTGCGTATTTCGATCATTGCGCGCAAAATCGTGTCTCTCATGGACAAAGCACGGGCCCTTTTGGGTGAGGATACATACGGCTCCGCAAGAAAAGAATTGCGGTTGGGATGGGCAAAATTGAATTCGAGAATGCATTAACCTGATTATAGGGTCCATATGGAAGTTGAAAACATGCAGGCCAACTTGCAGGAGAAAGTGTTATTGGCGGCCAGCGTGCACGGGCAAGCGTCTCAGTAAGCGCTTTCTGCTGCTGATTGAACAACGCCGCGCGACACCGAAGCACAGTCCGTCCTCGTGCAAATTCTGGCTGCACGCACATGTTGTAGCCCATGGTTGTTTACCATTTCTAAGTTTTTACGCTGTAGAATTGGAAAATTTGGCATGAACGCTCTTTTCTTAACAGATATTCGGAATAATCTAATTACTTTCGTATGTAATAAACATGGTTCTTCATTATATGTCTTAACAACTGCTGTGACTCTCCACAATAATGCACATTGTTGCGATTCTGTGGATAATTACAATTGTCCACAGAATGCAGTGTGGATAATCACAATAATGTCTGGGATTTTTACGTTCCAGAACCACAGACGGAAGGTGTAGTGGAGGGCTTCAAAAATTTCTGCTGTATCGTGTTCATGAACGTGCACCCGCATCAATGAACAAGACAATTACCTTTTCGAAGTAATTATATAATCACGTTACTGGATCAATATGCGCTACCTCCGTTCTCACATTGCGCACAAACATAACCATACTGTAGTTATTTATCGTTTTTCGCTCCCGTGCAGAACATCAGCGTCTAACCAGCACGTCGTGTTATGCAGGATACGTACAGAGGCATTGACGTCAGTTTGTTTAGAGACAACATTGCCACGTGCACAGTAAGAGTAATAGCTGACTTGAACTGTGACCTCTCAAAATTTCCAGCTTACCTCGTCCCTAAGCATTATAGTTGATGAATCATGATTAATTTTTATTTAAAGCTGAATTACAGTTTTCCTACGCAAGTAGTATGTTCTTTACAAAAGAGAAGCTCGTGCAGCATGCAAAATTAAACGTATAATATGAGCATCACGTGAGGGCCAGGTGTACCTGGGGCGCTGCAACATATTTACAGTTGGAAGGTTACGACGGAAAACGTGCTGCACTTTCTGCAGATATCGATATTTTTTTTACTGCAGATACGGCCGGAAGAGACTCAGCTCCGGAATATTAAGACACCACCGGGGACACTAGAGGCCGTGGCACGTCCCTGCTTCTACAGGCACAAGTCTTACATCATTGTCGGTGGCCTGGGCGGCTTTGGTCTTGAGCTGGCAGAGTGGATGATATCTCGTGGCTGCTACAAGCTCCTTCTGATCTCAAGGACAGGAGTACGGACCGGTTACCAGCGGCTTTGTCTTCACCGGTGGAGCAGCCTCGGTGCGACAGTCCTTGTGAGCAAAGAGGATGTATCAACGGAGCAAGGTGCCCGCAAAGTCATCGAAAACGCAGCGACCATGGGACCTGTGGGCGGCATTTTTAACTTGGCCATGGTGCGTAAACTACCGAAGAAAAATTACCCTTTTTACTTGAGTATGAGGTGTTCCCTGGGACATCCTCGCCAAGCTCTTCACCACGCTTGCTGTACTAAGAAAGTGGATTACGAGCAATGTTTGCTGACGCCTGCGCACGAAATACACGATTCCATTTTATGTATGCACATTTGTCAGCTGATCACTAGAGCTATCGGTTCTACGGTCAAATTCGCGCCCTTTTGGAAGCCGTGTTGGTAATTTAATGTATGCTGCTTCACTGGCTGTGCTTTTTGAAACACTGATCCAGCCAAGTTACCCTGAATTGAGAAATCGTTACAGTATTGCAACTAATATAACATTTCAAATAAAGAGACGGTACAAAAAATGACACATCGTAGGAGACACAAATTAGACCGCTTTTCTCATAGCATGTCTCCTCAGCCGACCAGAGAAACGATTCTCCTTAGCCATTACACCAACGCCTAATGTGACGAAGCTGTCAGGCACCAAGTAAACAAAAGAAAATCAGGGTATCTGCTATTTCCAAATCCCTATGATGCGGCTCTATGATGGGGGCTTATTGCAAAGTATTAGTTTTTCTGTTACTTAGGACAATTCTTTATGAATCTGAGGTACCACATGGCTGAGCCATACTGCAACATTATGGCTGAGTCATTACCAACCACTAACCATCAGTTCGCTACCACCAGCTAACCTTAGTGATCACTAGCCAACCTTAACATAATTTAGCAGCGTTAGTCAACACTTAGCCAACGCTATCCACCTTTACACAACCCAAGTCGCTAGTTGGTGACTAGTAGGGGTTGAATAGGTGTTCACTGCTACAGCGAAATCTCGATTGAGTGCACTTCAAGGGACCCAAGGAAATGATTCACTTAAATGAAAGTTCACTAAACTGAATGTTCACTGCAATATGGAACAGCGTTGGACACAGCCGTATTCAGGTCAAACCTATGAAATACAAATATTTTCAAAAGAATAATGTAATTTTCAGCTGAACTGGCGCCCTTAAAGAGCAAGAAGAGACAAAGCTGTCCAGAGAGTCTACATCTCTGTGCACTCCCTCTGGCACAGCTTGTTGCTGTGGCACGAAGCCTCGCAACTTTCTTATATAACCTACAGCCTTGGCTAGAAATACAGAATTTGAACCTCCCTCAGCCATTACAACTTCTTCATGACACCCTTATTTGGGCACATCCTTCAGGTTTGGCACCCCAAGTGTGAACCTGCCTTAATTGTTTTCTAAAGAATTGAAACAATATGTACCGGTCGGTTCTATAACCTCTGTTACTCGACCCAGTGCGCTAAAAGTACTTTACGGACATAAACTGCATTTTACGCCATTCTCGTTTTTCTCTCTGTTGGGAACAGCCTGCTCGGTTAAAAGACGCGCACGTTATCGCTAGATGCACTGCGTTCAGCCCACTCCTGTATGTAGTAGAAGATTCTTGAATGTTAGAAAATTTTCCGATGAGATTGTGCCGATTACGCAAGTGCTGTAGCTATTTCCAGGCCTAACTGGAACTTTAATAATACACAGCGCAAAACGAACAAAGGACTAGAAAAGGAACCACAAAGACAAGCGCTGACTTCCAACTGAGGTTTAATGAAAACATACAAGCAATATAAGTCTCCGAAACAAGAGCACAATTTGAAGGTCCAGAAAAGAAACGACGGTTTCCTTGCCCAGCACTGCGCTCAGTGTGGATGCACTCCTGCGTTTTACCAAAGTGCGGTCCTGGCTAAACATGGAAATGATCAAACCAGGGTAATCATCGAGGCCTCGTTCATTGCCAAGGGCAATTGCGTCAGCAAACCTTCGGTTGCGTTGACCCAGAAGGAACTAGCCTTTTTTGGAAGCGTAGTACAGGTGCACCCCTTTGTTTGGTATTTGGTCGGCGCGCGTGTCTATCGTGCATTTGTTAGGTTCCGATAAGAATCTTTTGTTTGACGTGGTGAAGTTCGTATGCGATTGTCGTGGCACTCACGTGATGCGTTTTGGAGACTTATATTGCTTGTATGTTTTCATTAAACCTCAGTTGGAAGTCAGCGCTTGTCTTTGTGGTTCCTTTTCTCGTCATTTGTTCGTTTTGCGCTGTATATTATTAATGGATCACCAACTAGCCCAAACCCAAACCTTGCTTCTAACTGGAACACCAGGCATAACGTTAGAATGTCCAATCATGCCTGCATAAAGCCAACGCGTGTCACAACGACCGATATGACTATCGACGACCGACTATTGCACTCGGCGCCATTATTGCACTGTGAGCATTACCCCTCCCCCCCCCCCCCCACCTTTCCCGCCAAAATTTCCGCTAAGCAAATAACAGCAACCACATCGTGTCACGCATAGAATTCCCTACCCGAGTATTTTTCAGCGATCATTTCTGGTAAATACCATGTTACTGAAACGACCACCACGGTATAAGTGACGTCTTGACCTTACATGCATAAATTGAAGCAAGGGAAAAGTGCAACGCGTCACAGCATCTGAATGATGCGCTTTCTGTAAATCTTGTACTGCAGAGTTCGCTCCGAAGACCAGCGCCGATTCATTTGCCGTTCTTCATCGCGCCGTTCATTCTAAACTTTCATTTCGAAGGTGCTTCACGATGCCCTCATCGACAACCAGTCGGCGGAGACGTACGAAGAAGTGTGCAAGCCTAAAGTTCGAGTCACCCAACACCTCGACGACGTGTCACGGAAACAATGCCCCTGCTTGGACCACTTTGTAGTCTTCTCTTCTCTCGCTTCTGGTCGAGGAAACGCCGGCCAGACAAACTACGGTTACGCCAACTCTTTCATGGAACGTGTGTGTGAGCGTCGGGTCGAGGACGGACTACCCGGTAAGTTAGCAATATTTCAACAACACCCATTGTATCGTTCGTTGCCGCAGACATTGCACATGCGCTATTTCCACCCGCGCGTTTGTGTGCTTGTGATTTCACCAGATTACGAAAGCTATGAAGTTATTGCCGCACGCAAGACAACGCTTCACGTATCAAAAGCGCCTGAATCTTCTCGCGATATTAATCATGTCCGCGATAGGGGTGCACGCTCAAGAACTAACTCGAGTGCCATGGATGGCGCAGCATGCGCGATGAGCAAGTTATCAAGAACTGTTACGTATTAGCAATAAACGAGATTTTGACGACCGATCGCTCTTGGCCACTAATTGTTTCCACTGCTTGTTTACTCGGCCTGCGTTTCCCCTTAGAGAGAGTTCAGTTTTTGCATTGAGCTCTGAGTTTCCGCGTTATTCGCCGCCAAACTACGTGAATTGTGATGGAGGTGCTTCATGATTTATGTACCACACACCCTTTCAGCCGTGCGAAAAGCGCGGAGCGTGACTAAGCGAACATCGCACTAGACAACAATGCTAAGCTCAGGCTACAGGCAATTTTCCGGACCATGGTTATCTGTGCGAGAAGACTGGAAGACCAGGGTGGTAGACTGGGTAGCAGCTTTGATGATAGCTTGTGTGCCTCGTATAGCAATCATTTTGCAGCAACCCGAGCAACTGATCATTACCGATTTAAGATGTCTAAGCCCGGCTCAAATAGTTCGAAAGTGTCTCAGCATTCACCAACTGATTCTTACATGGCAAGTTCCACCACATAATTTGTGCATCAAGGCTTGATGACGCTACTATATGGCGCTTTGAAAATCGTGAGCCCTCGCTCAAAACTTGAGACCTATTTCAAAGCACCTTCCTTAAAAAGCTTTATCAATATCGTACGAGGGGAATAGGCAGGTACTCATATTTGATTATTTAGCAACTAGCAACCGTCTTTTTGGAACGTTCAAGAAGATATGTCCGACAGAAAAAGGTGCATCCGACAAACCATGCATTAAGGGAACCCTCCTGATTAGTACGCAACCCGTAAATGACAGTCACTCCATTTGCTTCAAGTGCCACGGTGCAAATAGTTCCTCTGCAATTCGCACTGGGCAATACAACCAGCGTGGGCTCAAGGCAGGCTACAGGAACGCTGATACACTAAGGCGCCATAAGCTGCGCCACATCAACAGCGAGACTAGATCGTAGAGAGTTGAAAAACCTGATCCCATCATTGCATGCTGAATGGGATTTCACTGCAGAGTTCCACGATGACGTCCTAGACCAGGGGTCTCAAACACGTGGCCCGCGGGCCGCATTCGGCCCGCGAACCTCTTGCTTCCGTCCCACGGCCTGCACATGAATTTTTTTTTAAAATCTTCATAAGCAAGTGCGTGAGCTACACAGGCATGATTGGTCTAAAGCATTCTTTTTGTTGGGCACCCCACGTGGTCACCACGTCTACAAGCGTAACAGTGAAACAAAAACAGTATTTCAGAATCGGTGTCCAGATTTTATTCAATTTGGAGATCGGTATCGACATGTTGCTGGATTTAATCATGACCCCAAATCTTCTTCAGAAATGACCCATATGAGAGATATGAACAAAGTTTTCTTTTCAATGGTATGAACAGAATCCTGCCTCCCCCCCCCCCTACCTTTTACCTTCTTCCCTGACCCGGCCCTGGCGGGGCTAAATTCTGTGACTGCGGCCCGCCGCCTGAGATGAGTGTGAGACCCCTTTCCTATGAACTCAATGCGGGTTCTTGAACCATCGCAGCCGCAGCCGTGAGCAATGAACGAAGCGAGCTGTCTACCAACGCCAACGTTATACCGTGGTGGGACCGCAAGAACAGGGTCTACTTCGGCGTAATGTGTCGGGACCCGAAATTATCATCATCATCATAAACCGGCACGCGCGCTTTTCTTCCTCTTCTTCGCTCCCTGAACACGTGCACCGATTTGTCCGGCGTATAGCAAGCGGGAAGCACAAAGTGAAGGAGATGTGTGAGGGTGAGGGGAGGGCGAGGAAAGAAAGAAAATACAGAAAGACCGAAAGCAAGATATAAAGAGAAAGGCCCGTATTCACAAAGCAACCTAATGTTTACCTCGAGTTTTCCTCATCGCTCTTAAGAATTTACTGAGCTTGATGAACAAAGTAGGCCAGCATTCATGAACCAATCTTGTTGTTATCTTTAACCCTGTTACCATTCTTGAGGCCTTATGACTCATTCAGAGAGTACAGACACTTGAGGAAAATGTGAGGTAAGGCCGAGGCTGGTTTGTGAATACGGGCCAAAATGTTTGCAACACAATTCCTCATGAGGCGGCGGTATTCGAACCTACGGACACACGAGTACAAAGGCGACCGTCTTAACCACTGGAGTAACCATGCACGATGCAGAACATACATAGCCTTGTATAGTATCGTATAGCGAGGGGGTAGAAAAGGGAAGTGAGGGTGAGGAGGAGTGAAAGGAGGAGAAGAGAGTAAAGCATAGCAATAAAGACTGCGATAGACAGAAAGAAAAGCAGAAAGAAAACAGACAGAATCAAAGACAGAGAAAAAATATTTAGCGAGGGAAAACAAAAGATAGAAAGTGGAAGCAAGCGAGAATAGAGAGTGCGACAAAGTAAAGAAAGAAAGAGAAAGAAAGAGAGAAAGAAAGAAAGAGATAGAAAAAAAGACAGAGAGAAAAGGGCCACTCCCTCCCTGTCTTGCCATGGAATGAGCAATTCATTACATAACTGATCTCAGCATTGAAATTCCACGCATGGTTTTACCTCAAACAGCACTGCACTTCAAGCTCCACATTTACGTGCAGCGCGCGGATTCATCTTTGACATATCTCTCTTCTTTCTTATCACTACCCCGATGTGGTTGTCTCGGCACGCCACTCTTAGAGGCGGTGACGTGCAGATCAGCGGCTGTAATAGTGTCTTAGGAGGAGACGTCAGAAAAGACGGGTACGGCTGTCAGTCACTCGTGGATTCTCGAATGCCTAAAGAAGGATTACCCTTTTCGCTGGCGCTGACTCGGTATGCCGGCGTAGAGCTACCGAAGGAAACTCTGCGCATTTTCTGCCCCACCAATGCATCTCGTTAGTTGCTCAGAAGTGGTGCGAACGCTATTCCGGGTACCACGAAACACGTGAAACTGTGTGCGATTCCTAGGAGCACAGATTAGCAGCGTTCGAAATATCAGACGATTAGCGAGCTGTATCAGGCTGCCGTTGCAGTTGTACGCGTGTCAGTGGGTAGTCACACATAGTGCGTGTGAGCATGTATACTGGGTGCAACCAATAGCATTTGTGTGAGATTTTCTCTCCGCTTTTGTGCTACGCCGTGGTGGTGTAGCTGTTATGTTGCTCGGCTGCTCACCAGAAGGTCGCAGGTACGATCCCGGCCACGGCGGACGCATTTCGATGGAGGCGAAATGCGTCCGCCGTGTCGGCGTGTCAAAGAAGAAACTCGTTATTTGGCCAAACTTGTGGCCGATAAGCTGAAAGTCTGACTACAGCAATACACACTGGCACTGATAGCGGCGAACAGAGCGTCGGTCATCGATAATCTGATCCACGGCAAGGCGCCTCGGTATTTATACAAGCGGCGGCGAACATTCGAGCATTATCACTGGTGGCCACGTTTGTTCTAGAATAAACTCAGCTGTTCGCTTCTACGTGCTGAAGCCTAACAGATGATCCTAACTAATCTGGAATGTTCTCAGACATTCGGGTGCGGCTTGCGTAAGGCATCATCTACACGCGCAATGGGCCGGCGGCAACAAACATAGAAAGAAAGGGGAGTGTGTGGAAGTATTCTTATCATTGTTATTTAGATTGCATTACCGTGATATCCTCATTTTTAGCCAATTTTATTACTTTAATTACTGCTGGCCTTTCTCCTATCTTCATCTTTTTCCTTATATAAGTAGAAATGCGCTAGTCTTGATTCACTTATGCTTATTTTATGGTTTCGCAGGCCATTGTCAGCCCATGAATGTCTCATCTTTTTTTCTTTAGCACCAACTCTGCCTTTTCACTTTGTCCGCCTGAGTACGGAACAACCAGCTGGTTTGTCACGAGACTACAGTGAAAATATTGCCGGTCGATACCTCGGGTCGTACTAGATACCCCCATGTCTTCGCACACTGGTGTGAGGCTATACCTGACGGCGGCATAGCGCAATCACACTGGTGGCGTTGATGACCTTGAGTCGTGCAATAATGTGGCTTAAGCTATTTTCCACGGGCTAGCAAACCTTTTCGGTTTACGTGTTACTTTTTTCATGTTTTTTTTATTGCGATGGCAATTATATGGACACTCGCGGCTGGTTTTCGCCGTCGGCGTCGGCGTCATTTGCCGTATATGTATATGTATATATATAACCCCGCTCGTCGTTCGTGAGCGTGAAAAGACGCGAGGGGGGGGGGGGGGGTCCCTCGAGCGACCTTCTATTTTAGGAGCGGGGGGCGCGCGCGTTATCTCCCCTTCTCGGCGGCCGACCGCGGGCGGCGGAGGGGGGGGGGGGGGTCGACGTTCGAGTTTACGAGCGCGGGCGCGCGCGTTATCTCCCCTTCTCGGCGGCTGACAGCGGGGGGCCGTTGTACCCTTCTACGTGCTGCGCTCTCAACGCGAAGAGAATTCTCTTAAACAAGCGTTTTCTAGAGTTGCGTGAGATCGGATCCAAAAACAGTTAGCTGCCAGCCTCACTTCGTATAACATTACAATTTTTTGCTATCGCATTCATTGCTTCACCCTTGCGGTGAAACTGTGACTTTTTTCATTCACTGCAAGGCATCCCTAATCCCTCGATTGTGATTTTGGCTCGAATTCATGTTTCGTAAGCGCGGCACTGCAATATACGATGGTTGCGAACTCTTACTCACATTCCGTTTGTGCTTTGCAGGATTGGCCATTCAGTGGGGCGCTGTCGGTGACGTTGGTGTACTCCACGATAACCTGGGTGCCGACGTTACAGTCGGTGGACTTGAGCAACAGTCAATAAGGTCCTGCATGGCGGTAATGGACGCATTTCTTAGCCAAAGCCACCCCGTTGTTTCGTCCTTCGTCAAGAGGAGTTCGTCTACGGCGGCAGACTGCAAGGATAAAGGCGATCTTGTTCAAAACGTGGCACATGTCCTTGGTGAGCAAATAGGACATTATGTTTCCGTTAAAACAATGTGCACTTTTTTCACCATACGGTAGTGTTCGAATCTAGTTGTCTGAGCATTGCCAAACTGCGTGTCATTCTAATAAAATGCCGTACAAGCTGCGCTGAGCCGACAGCAGGTTTGTTAAATAGGAGCTGCATAAGGAGAGAGTGCCACAAGTGAACCGTCTGTGACAGGAAACAGCAACAAGACTAATCGAATATGCAACATTCACTACGAGCACTGGTTTCATCTTGAAAACAGCGCAACAACACGAGGATGACAACAACAACACGACTCGCAACTAAGAAGTGCATTAGAAAGAACACATAGGTTTATGCAAGAAGATGTCATCTGCGCACCGATGCCGTTTACCATAAACAAGGGTGAAATCAAACATGTGCATGAATCCGCCGCATGTACGACAACGTCATGTGCTCGAAATAACCTAATGACCAAACCACGCCTGAAGATAAGTTACCTCGCTGTGTGACGATGATTCTGAAGGATGGTTAATGCAGAGATTCTCCATTTACAAATGTGATAGGCTTCGATAATTTCTCTTAGGAGTTGATTGTTATGACGGTGAATGGTGGCTACGAGGCGCACTTACAACTACGCGTTCGTGCGAGAAGATTATTAGATAGCTGAAGGACGGTTTTCCGCAACGTGAACGGGTGAGGGAAAGCAAGGCAGCAGTCATGCCGTATGTGCACCGTGTTTCACATGGCCTGCAATGTGTAGCTAAGAGGTACGGCATCGACGTGTTGTCTTCGGCACCAAACAAAATGGGTGTCGCCAGCGCCGCTGTTCAGCGCAAATTGGAGGACAGGCGGGCTGCTTCTAGCGCGTGCGGAGTCAAGCAGAAGTCCGCATTGGTTGTCTTTAAAAATGGGGGTCCTGTATAATCTGCTACTGTCACGCGAAAAAGAAAAAGATATATAGGGCAGACGGGGCGCTGCATTAATGGTCGCCTAAAACAGCATGGAGGAGCCAGCAGGGCTGATAAATTGTCGCACATCGGAACGCACTGCGGTGCATGCGGTCGCGAACAATGCTTTAAATATTGTGAAGTGAAACAATGCGCTGCATAGATGAACCAAGACAAACGACACAAGAACACGAGCGAGATAACTTATCTTCAGGCGTGGTTTGGTCATTAAGCTTTTTCGACCACATGGCTTTGACGTACATGCGGCGGATTCGTGTACATGTTTGGTTTCACCCTTGATTATGTTTAACGCAATCGGTGTGCACGTGACATCTTCTTTTATAAAACTGTGCGTTCTTTTTACTAAACTTCTGCGTTGCGAGTCAGCACCTGTCCCATTGTTTCTTCCTTCATCGTCCTCGTGTTGTCGCGCTGTTTTAAAGATAAATACCAAGCAACTTGCCTAAATCTCCGTTCTCTTGAGCACAGGTTTACTAAATGTCAATCAGATGTCGTCTACGAAATACCGTTGACTTTTAAAAGATATACATAGAAGAATTAGGGCAATTCTTTAATGACCGAGAGAGACAGCATACATACAACGTAAAGATGGGCATGGTTGCAGCATGGCTGTGCATTTTGCAAGGACTGCAAATGCAGTGCTCTAGTCCACGTGACAAGGTTTTTTGAACAAAGAGCGAAAAAAAAATGAAAGAGAGATTATAGCGGTGTTTTTTATGCATCAGCACACCATCACTTAACCTATCTGACAGAAAATTCATTTCTCAGTTAACAATGTTATGCATATTCACACACGTGTTGCCACGCATGCGCACTGATCCTGTAAAAAAATGACCGGGGTGCCTTCAGTAAGTTCAGTTGAAAGTCTCTTTCCTGTCTCTGTAGTTCCTTCCTACTGTTGTTGCGCTTTGCCCACGATATTCAGCGTGAACCAGCTCGCCCAAATCAAGCTCTTGTTGTTACACATCACGAGTTAGGCATGCATAACTCATGATCAAGGCGCACGGAGGCACACGATGAGGTAAAGCGAAGAGGAAGCACGCATATTAACACGCTGCTCCAACACACCCCGTGCCCGTCTAGCTACGCTAGCGCCGTGGTGTGGCACCTGCGGGCGCTATATGAAGCTCTTCCATAGCGTTACGCGGGAGTTTCATGACCTGAAGAAAACCATCAAAGGGTCGTGATATAAGTGACTCACTGCTTCATCCATCTTCTGTTACTATTCTCAGCTGCTTATCCATTTATTTTCACTTGGAAACACACCCTCGGTGTACGCCGTATAGCCTTTCAAGACACGCGAGATTCAATTTTTCACGGGCAAAAAACACGCAATGAGGTAATTCACGTACTCCTCTCATTCATAAGGATCAAGATAAAATAATTCTCAAAGCCATTTAGGATGCTTTTCAAGATTTTCATTCAACGTGAGAGCCAGAAAGCAAAGTTCACGAATTCAGTGTACCTTTTTTTCAATAGTTGCGTCTTCAGTTATTGCTGCGATAGCAATGACGTGGGCATTTCAGGTTCACTTTTTTCCGTCACCGTCGACGTCGCCGAGATATCGCGTACTATGGGCAAGCTTGGTAGTATCGCCCCGCGCGTGTTATGTTCCGTA
Organism: Rhipicephalus appendiculatus; assembly: GCA_030522465.1. Taxonomy (NCBI): domain Eukaryota; kingdom Metazoa; phylum Arthropoda; class Arachnida; order Ixodida; family Ixodidae; genus Rhipicephalus; species Rhipicephalus appendiculatus. The sequence goes on from JALIZH010015541.1 coordinate 41,624, forward strand.
TTCGAGGGAAAGGACGCGATGACAGCGAACGACCGCGGGTCAAGAAGAGAGTGAACGCGGGCCGCCGTCTTCAGTCGTACGAAAGGCCCAAGAAAGGTCCTGGGAGGTGGGCTGCGTAGATTCGGTAGGAACTGCGTACCTTGAGTGGTCGGGAGCGGTCGCGGGCACCCTACCTTGGTAGGGATTACCAGACGACTCATACCTTTGTACGTGCCCTGCTCTCACCGGTCAGTTTGCGTTGAAGCGGTACACAGCACGAAGGTCACTTCGCCCTCTCCAACGCCCCTGCTTCCTAACGGTAGCGTTTCGTTGAGTTATACTAAGTCAAATGCTAACGGAGTTAGCTGCTCGCCTTACTTCTCACAACATTCAAATTTGTTGCGATCAAATTTTTTGCTTCGTCCTTGTGGTGAAACTGATTCTTGCGTGTATGCTTGGACCACATCGGCAACAGTTCTGACTTTCACCATCCTAACACGAAAGCCTACCTCCTCCCATGTAATCATTGTATTTTAGATACAACTAAGCCATTAGTTTTTCTCCACAAAGAAACTGCTTGGATTCTTCGTATAGCATTATTCTACGTAAGAAACTCTACAGAAAGGCCTTCGTCTCCTGGATATAAAATATTCATTCAAGGCTCTATGCCTTTGTACTTCGAGTTGGTAGACTGTCTCCCTGTAAACTCAAACTGGCAGATTTTTGGAATTGGGAACTGGAGATTATCTGTTCCGCCAGATAACTTGTTTCATTATATGCCAAATAGACTTTTATAAGTATCAAGGTGTGCTAAGCATGTGCATTAAGTAGTGTTAGAAAAGCATCATTTCAGAATGGCGATAATCACTGCGTTACACCAACAAAAGAACCAAAATTGCAAAAACAAAATGCTATCAGCGAGTCTTCTTTCATGTTTAAGTTTCCTGCACTGGCTTCTCAAGCGCTGTAGATTTTCACAACATATTTTAGAACTGTTATTCATAAGAAAAAGACTAAACATAATTTAAGATGAATTTTGAAAATATGTCACAGCTTATTCGTAGAATGTTTTTAAAATTGATCTAGCGACAGAAATGACCGACAGAAATGACAGATATTTTGAATAGATGAAACTACGCGTGTTTGGACAATTTGTTAGGTTATTGTGACCTACTTTTAGATGTGAAGCATCTTATGGCGAAGCTTAATCCGGTGGTGGTGGTGGTGGTGGTGGTGTGCCGCGTGGCCACCCTTACTGCGCATGCGCAAACAGTTAAAGAAAAAATAAAAATAAAAAACCTCCTCTACCCCTCTCTCTCCTCTAGGCATCCCTCCCCACGGCAACCACACCCTCACTGCGCATGCGCCTCCCTTCCTCTCTCCCCTCTTACACTCCCCCCCTCTCTCCATCCCTGCCCGCGGCGTCTAACTCCCCCCTGCGCATGCGCGTCCCCCCCTCTCTCTCCTCTCTTACGCTCCCCCCCCTCTCTCCTCTACGCATCCCTGCCCACGGCGTTCACACTCCCCACTGCGCATGCGTGTCACCCCCCTCTCTCTCCTCTCCTCCGCTTCCCCCCTCTCTCGCCTCGCGACGCCGACGCAGGCAGCGTCTGCTAGCGAGTTTCTTGGTTGAAAAAACCGACTGCTCGCGCTGCATAACCGTTCACTGGCCATCCCGTATATATGGCAATGGATCTTGACCTCCAAGGTGGTGCCGGTGGAAGATTTCTCCTGTGCGTTGTTGAACAATAAAAATTCGCAGCGTGCGCGTTAACTAAAAGCGGAGTGCGGGTCTCTGTGTCCAGTCGGAGTCTTGTGTCTCTCATTGCCCATTAGCAGCGATTGGCATGTTCCAGTAGGAAACACTGCTCCATCACTGCCTGCTTTGCGCCTCCCCAGTTTTCTCTCCTGCGCAACGCGGCGATGAGCGCCAGCGTCAACGCCGCCGCCAGTCTAAGCGTTAGCGCCCGCTGCTTCACATCTACACATGGTTCCCTTTAGCGGGAGATGGTGTATTTCTCACAGAATAAACAAGTGGGTTTTCTTACGCGGTTTGAAGCGCATCACCAAATTTAAGCACTTATATTTAATTTTTCACCGTTTCATATACCTTAATGGGACCTTAAGCTTCGCTTTGGTTTTGGCATTCCAAACGTGCGACATGCAATTTGCCACTTGGCTCGCAAAATCTGGAAATGTAAACTGAAATGTGCAGCCAGTATACAACCGGACAAAAGCAATTCAGTGAAGACGTACAGTTGGTCTTGTGGTATTGGGCATAATAGAACATGATTACAAGCGTAAAGGGGACGAGGATGAAAAGAAGGAACACAGGACCATGCTAGGTCCCTCATTCCTTCTCGTCCGCATCCCCTTTACACCAGCAATCAGTTACAAAAATAATTCAATGATACAGTGCTAATTGCATCTTCGCAACACGAGACAACCGAGCTAACAAGCGAATAAAGAAATGTTGTCAATCTGTTGTTGTTTGACAACAAACTTGGTCACCTACAAAAGCAGGTCCTTTCGTGAAATTGTGCAGGCTACAGAAATCGTAACTTAAGATAGCATAATAAGAAAGGGCGAGCTGTTTCTGCGGATTTTTTTCTTTTTTTGCATTTCTTTCATGGTTTCTTCATGGCTGCAAACTTTTTCTCAAGTTTTTCATAGCTTCTCACGCGGACGCCCATGACGCGTAAACATTGGTCATTTCAAGACTGTGATCTATGCTTGAAACGCTGATGGCCACGAATGAAACGCTGACGGCCACCGCTGACGGCCACGAATGTTCGCTTCTTCTTTCCTAGGCATTAAAGACGCATCCACTGTCAACCCAAGCATAACCCTCGGCGAGTTGGGTATTGACTCGCTGATGACTGTCGAAGTAAGACAGCTGTTGGAGCGAGACTACGACGTTGCCCTGTCTATGCAAGAGGTACGGCAGCTCAGTGTGGCCCAACTTAGAGAGATCAGCGAAGCCTGCACCAACAGAGAAGACATGCCGGCCAGCTCCGACGCTGTTGAAGCAAACCTTGGTAGGTAATGACATCAGGGCTTTCATGTTGCGATGGAAATTATTGCTTTAAGCTTCACACGCACACAGACCGTCTTTCATATACACATCAGTATGTGCATAACAAAACAGATACACTATTGTACGAAGCCGACCTTGCAAAACCACAAATCGTTAGGATCCTTTTATCGTGTCGACTAGCGTGTCGCAATTCCTCTGCGCTCCGCTGGCGTTAGAGTCGCGATACGTAGGCACTGTGGTCGACTAAGAGCGTGCGTGGATCGTAGCTAGCGAAAATCCAACTTTACGTATGCAAGGCAATACGTTCTGTGTGCACTACGGTGCGGTTTATGGGGAGCTTGAGTGGTTGGCATGAACGGCAGTGCACTGTCTCACACTGCGGTACCTGACAGCTGGCTATAATGACGGGAGATAATGAGGATCGAGACACGCCCTTGGCATTCGCGTGGACGTTCACCTGTTGTGCTGATCCCTTACTTTTCCCGTTTCATTCGCGACGGCACGTGGTCGGCACACAAAGGACAACCACCTTTCGCCATGAGCCGGTTCTTGGTTGAGGGCTAGCAAGCCTTCTCGGTTTACGTATTACTTTTTTCATGTTCTAAAAAAGAAATCCTCTTTCGCTTGCATTAATTACTTCTATCTGTCATCGAGCTGATCTTTCTTTCTCTGTTGCCCGTGGCATTACTACAAAGCAACAGCACGACGCAAGACATGTTTTCTAGTGACTGAGACAACGCGTGCGTTGTCTCAGTCACCGCAAGATTGAGCAAGACCGAAAAACAAAGCGTGCACGCTGTATACCGTATCTTACCTTCACGCAGCAGACGGAGAGGTCACGATGCTATCCTACACCCTTTGAGATCGTTCCGGGGGCTCGCTCTGCCATGCTTTGCAGGCACGGTAAGCACGCATCTTGGGCTAAATCCGGTTCCGAATGCTAAGCCCAAGAGCAGCGCATGCCACTCATGTATCGTCGCACTACGCCCTGCCGCCCATACCGAAGCCCCACGCGTACAAAGATCGGCCATAATTCTCGCGAACAGGCCCCTTTGTCATCGCGAGTTACAAAACACATCAGCGACGGACATTATCCCGAGTGGCATCTCAAGGCGAGAAATTGGCCGCCGCGACGTGGTAGGGCATTTCCGTTTTCGTTTCACCCGGGCGCAGAAGCCGCCCTACTTCCCTGCCCTTTTTCAGGCGCAGGCATTCGATTCTTTAATTCGACAGTGTTTCGGGGTGCGGCCAAACGCAAATAAAGTATTTGTGTTGTGTTACAAAGAACTACTGTGTGTTTTGCAGCGCAGCGCTCAGCGCCTTTGCCGGCTGAGCGTGCGCGCACAGCGTTGTGAGAAGCGACGGCCAGCGCAGCCCTGCAGCTCGCAAAAACCTGAACTCGTGGTGACCTCTCTTCCTGTGAGTCAGGATGCACTACATACAATAAAATGGCGAAGCTTGCACTACGCCGCGCAAGGCTTGAAACAGCGAAACTGGACAATTGCGAAGACTAATATGGTTGCTCATAGGTTGTTTGTAGGCCTTAGCTAGGTGATGAGGGTTGTTTCTAGGTCGTTGCTAGGGCTTTAGGTAGGGGATGATAGGTTGATTTTCAGTGCATAGAGGTTCGAGTTTATTCACACACAGTCGCAGACACGACACGGATGTCCAAACTCCAGAGACCGAAACTCGCCCTGAAACCAACCGTTCACACCTCGCGTACATCTACGGGCACGTCGTCGTTGTCCTGGGCCTTCCATCGCTTCGGGGTCTTCTTGCAGCCGCCGTTATTTTTAGCATTCCCTATAGTCGGTGACAAGCCTGGAATAAAAAGTAAAGTGTACCACTATCCATTTGTGTTATGCGCGTCCAACTAGAGCTACTCTTTGCTATGACGTAATGGTTAGGATCAACCATTAGGGGCTTTTAGCTAGTACGTATACATCTTTACGTTACCGTGTTACCGGAATACCAGACTGCGTTTACCGTGTTGCCGGAACGCATGTTGTAGGAAAGTCCTAGCTCCCATACGTAAACGTTTACGTACCTACGTAAACGTATACCTTTACGTTTGCGCAAACAACTAAGTGATGATGATAACTGCATGTAAGGGGAGATGCGAGTCGAAAAACGCGTTTTTTTTTCCAAAATTACATATTTTTCGTTTTTATTTGCTTTCGCAAGTTTAGTTTTCCACTTTCGCGACAAGAAAACTGAAGATTGTAATTAAACTCGAAGTAGGCTAAAATGGCTTTTAAAGAGCACAAGGTGACTACTAAAAAACTAAAACGTGCTCATTTTCTAGAGTCCCCTGGAAATTGTCACCTGGCTGTTTGCGATTGCATTTCGCATGAAGGGTTCACTAAAGCCACATGCTCAAAATAACCATGATTGCCAAGCTCTCATGATGGAATAAATCATTTTAAATAACACATCTTTTCCGCATAGATTAACTTTCACTTATACCTTTAAAATGCGTTTTTCTCAAGACCCATTTTTGGGCAACTTCTTGGGTGTGGACGTCATGTTTTTGGTACTTCTAATAGTCCGATCGGGATGAAATTTTGCCCACATATTCCTTAACATGTGAAGGGTGCAAGTATTTCCTTTAAAACCTGATATCGCCTGTATAATTATTACGAACCTAAAGTAAGCAATTAGTATGGCTGAGGATGCTAAGAATTCTCGCATTACAATTTTTCTTGACCATCAAAATGTTTTATACGCACTTTGTTGATAGTTATTTGTATTCTAGAGTTAATGTGGAGCAATATGAGCCATTAATGGCTCAGAACGGTAAATGTTTAGTGGCATAAAAATGTTTGTCCAAAACGAACAATACTTTACATATTCTGGCACAAAACAAAAACTGTGCAACTTACTATAAAACTAATTACATATTTTAAATCAGCATAAAAGCCTATATATACAGCAAAATTTTCATTACCCTGGGCTACAGATTAAAGCAACTTTTTTCCGAATCGCACCTCCCCTTAAAGTATATTTAATTTAGAAAAGATTTAGTCACCACTGCGGCAAAATCATAAAAGAGGTTTTTTAGGGTGTAAAGTATCCCAGTGTCTTCGAAAGAGTGTCTAAATACCGGGTTACCGGACGATGGTGTCGACATAGTGTGACGATTCGGGCAACCACTCAAGGACACGTTTGTTCCCGCCTAGTGTTTTTGAGGGAAAAAATGATTAAAAGGCAACTCATTCGTAGTTAGGCCACTGCAAGGCATTCACACCAGAAGTAGAATGCACGATGTTTCTACAATAACAATTATGTGGTTGCCTGGTTCACCTTAGCCCCGCCAGATGGCGCCACCTATCCAGCCTGTCAGGGGCTTTAGGCCTCTCATGTTTAGGTTATGGCTTCGGCATGCTAGGTCACTCTAGCTTCGGCAATCCTGCTGGAACAATTAAAGTGATCGCTCGGACTACGGCCTATTTCGACTCGGCGTCTAGTCTCCCCAGAGCGGTTATCGCGAGTAGCCACGAACGAAGGTGAATATTTGCGAGATAGGGCCGAAAACGTAACGCCTCTCCGGCGAGTAGTTTTCGTTCCGTAAAAGTCTACGTTCCGTAAAGGCCCGCCCATGCGCAGATTCCTTCCGGTATCCGGTAACACGGTAACGTAAATAAGTATACGTACAAGCTAAAAGCCCCTAATAAAAAATCAACTGTTATCCACACGTACACAGCATCATCCTCGCCGGTCGTCATTCGATGCAGTTAAAGTTTGGGATCGGTCGCATTTGACGTGCACCGAAGCGGTAGCAGCTCGAAGTGTTTTGAAACACTTTATCGCGTTGCGTCGTTTCCGCAGCGTGAAGCAGCAACACGGCGGATGCATGAAAAAATGAGGGCAATGCGGCCTTGCGGGTGGAGTCTATATTTATTCTTAGGCTGTCACCGACTATAGTATTCTCTCGTTGTACATACCCGGGACCTCCGGCTCCCCGCCATCTCTTCGCAGCCATTTGTTGTGCTAAGTGTTGCCTTCCTTTTTAGTGGACCAGTGGTGAGTAATGGGAATCACCCAATTTCTGTGGCACATACTTATGATGATGATGGTAGTTTTCTGACAGGTCGCACACACAAATTACGGCTTGGTTAAGCACATTCACTGTTGAAAGAACAGCCAACATTTTAAAATTGGTCACGTAGAGGATCTAACATCACTAGTCATGTTTGCCTTCGACCCTCAGGTAATCTTCGGTAAAGTCTAGCATCAGCATAGTTAATACCGCTTTTCTATTGATGCACTTCCTTGAAGCACGCAAGAAATTATTTTTCTCTTCGATATATTTCACTTAGCATGTCATGATTGAAGAATTCCCGTGCACGAACATTTTATTTCTTTTTTGCAGTCGGCCTCATGTGTATTCCAGTTGCCTGCCGCTTGTGGCAGACGCCGCATGATGATAGGCTAGAACTAGATCAGTTGAGCAAGTCGCGAGATAACTTGACAGTTGCATAGAGCTCAGGAGAATAGCTTAACTGCAGGTGTTTTTGCTATTTTTCGCATTAGGTCATGTGCTTTCTTTGTTATATTTTCACATGATACATTTCGAAAAATTTAGCCAACCGGCATATCCAATGCCGTTTTTTTGCATGTTCTTCGTAGAAAAGCTATAACTTATGCACCATGCGCGTACTTTCTGCTTTATTTGTCCGCAGATATTCCCAACAACGGGCATGCAGAAATGGCTCCATGAAGACGTAATACTTCTCAACTACGATCTTCAATATTCGAGCATCATAAAGTGCTACATCTTTCTACAAAGCACATGCCGAATATGCTATCATAGCACATTTCAACATCGTATTAGCAGGTTCGCAACAGGAATGAACATCACTTATGGATTTACTTCATAGTTCCGTGTTTCGGGGGGGACTGAACTCCGGTAATTCTGCGAAACACGTATCCGCTTGAATTTAACATTGACAGCTGATACAAACGTACTGTTGAGTGAGCAGCTCCGACAGCTCTCTTGCGTGATGTGTGGTCTACACGCTCGAGTTGGTGATCTGCTGCTCGCGAATCATGTATGGTCGTCAACTTTCTGAAGTGCTGATGCTGAGCTCACAAGGCATAGTGATACTTTTGGGCCTTCTAGAGCATTATTATGGTTGTGCATATGCAGGAGAAGCCACAATTCGCCGAGTGCCGGACGTGGATTGATGTGAACTCACCCTTTATTACTCAACGAAGTTTCACTAACAATTCTTACATTAATCATTTCAGCATGTATGCTAAAGTGCTTTATTAGAAGGAGATGGGCGCTGTGAGGAAAAAAGAACAAGGGGAAGCCGTACTTTCTAAAAGCGTACATCCAATTCTAATAAATTTTGGAAGCACGTGCATTAACATACATGCTGTGAAATAGCGATACAAAATGCACACTGCGATCCGCTTTCCTTTACAGCAATGCTGTTGACCTCCGACCCATCAGTTCCCACTGGGTTTGGGGGGGGGGGGGGTGCTGCGGGTGGCTAGCGTCTCTATCATCGATTAGCATAGAGAATTGTCAACTGGCGAGTTGCGCTTGTTGGTATATAAATCTGGCACACAACAGCGCAAAAAGAATACAACGGACGGAAGGAACACAAAGACGACGACGAGCGCTGAACTTTCAAAACTTAATCGGAAAAATTGGACGTACATTTATACTGTCAGACACAGAATTCATCCACTGCACATGCGTAGGTAGGTATACCATCTCATTATCAGTAAGTTGTAGGGATGCTACGCTTGTACAACCCTCCCTCAGATCGGCAATGCATTCTGCTTCAATAATTTCACGGGTAATCTGCGTTTTGCTCTTCTTAATGACGAAAGTGTTGTTTAGGTTGCGAGAGCAATCCTGACAGGTTAATAATGACTAACTAAGAAACATTCCAAATCCTTTCCATCACACGCGTTGCTTACATTGTTCGCATGCTCGCTTAGCCGATCATTAACGCATCTCCCAGTTTGGCCAACGTACACTTTTCCGCAGTTTAAAGGAATTTCATAAACCATCCCTTCTGCGCGATCAACAAAGACCGCGTGTGCTTTGCGCCACAGACTTGCAGCGCCTTTGCCTTCGGCTAAGCCATTCTGCAGAGCTTAGACAGCCTGTTTGGTGCTGAGAATACGACTTTGACATCGTGCCGCTGGGCAACCTTTTTCAAATTGTGCGAAAGTTGTGAACATAAGGTATCACAGCTACCTTCTGCCTGCGCGGTGCGCTGGCTTGACAACATTTCGGGCTATGGCGCTAATTCTTGAGAGGCTCTCTGCCACTGAAAAAATTGGGGGACGCTTGAGCTTCGCCTTCAAGAGGAGATCGCGAAAGCGTAATCGGGCCTAGTGCGCATCGCCTTTTCAAAGCGGGCACGCGCGAAACTGGAGAATGCGGCCACATACCTTCACCCTGTGAAGTAACGTTACCATGTGCAGTCGCTCGCGCCGCAGTAATGAGCGAGATGGCGTCTACAGAGATACGGAAAGAACGAGAATGCATCCCTCCTAGTCAACTATTCCCGTATTGGGTTGCGGCCGCATGTTTTCTTTTTTTTTTTTTAGCGAAATCATTTCTGGGGAATTAATCTAAGTAGTTATGCACTGGAAGAACAGTGCCCTTTGCCGCCGACTCTGGACGAGCCCTTCTTTCTTTTTTGTTGGAACTCTCGTGGCAAGAGGGTGACAGAATTTGCGAGGGCTTGCTTGTTTTGTTTGACACAACCTTACTCAAAGCCAGCAGTTAATAAGCCAAGGAACGTAAGGAGGACGTTAATTGTACTGTTTTAAATGCATTGTAATAATTTGGTTATAGGTGTGAAGAAAGTAAAGCGGACACAAGGACAACTTGCCGCTGGCAGGGACCGAAGCTGCAACCTTCGGATGTAACTTTCGAAGTTAGTGGCGCTGTATACAACTCCCGAGTTGCATATGCACCTAAAGTCCTTCATTTAAAAGGTAATTAACATTATTTTGTCCATTGGCGAAGCTTTAGCAGCAATAGCTAAAGCTAATGATGCGCATAGCTTTACATTTAGGTATACGTTAAGAATTTTAAGTGGAGAAATTAGACTCGATTTTCCGGGTATGTCTCCTAGATATGAAATCTAGGCTTCGACGGATGCCCGTCTGGTCGGGAAGAATCATTGAATAAAAAGGACGAAGACGCCGACCACAAGAGAATAAAAAATGTAATGAATGTAATGAATGTAATGATTGTGAACAAGGCTCCCGTTCTGGGTGCCGAAACGTCAATTCATTACATTTTTATTCTCTTGTGGTCGGCGTCTTCTCCTAGATATACTTCGTCCCTTTCAGCCCTGGATTTTTTATTTTGATCGGAGACTTTATTTCTGCGTGTTTTCATAATAGTTAGGAGCCCAGAAGACCACAACCGAAAAATTGAGGCAGTGGTGCAATTATTTATGGATTAATTAACATGGCGTCAAATTAGGTCATCAGGGCTCAGTGCTTGTGAAATGAGAAAAATGCCTTTTTTATTCGTGCTACTGACTAGAGTGGACAAAATGTAAACTAATGATATATTTTTCAGTGTGATACTCGTTAAAACAGCTTCGCTACGTCGTCCCGAAAATGGCGCTTATCCGCCCGAGCTTCCGCGCCTCGGCTTCACCCAAGACTTCGGTCAAGCTTCTTCTTCTTTGTGGCCCCCCAGCTTCGCAAGAATGCCACAATATTGATGTCAATCGCCGTGGGGATGATTGCAGAAGTATTCCCCCAAGAATGAGCAGTTTTGGTTTCATTTCCGAGGTGCTAGGAGAAATCTTGTGGGCAGTGGTGCAATTGAAACCGACAGGGCCGAAAGGGTTAAATTTTAAGCTTAAATAGTAAACATTTAGTTCGACTGATGCAACTAATGCGCAATTTTAAATTAGCCTAGCCAGGAAGAAAAACATTTCGACTTTCTAAGAGTTATATTTAGCAATTTCGAAAGTATAGAGGACCCATATATAGCATATAATGAGTTTTATATATAGAACGTAAGTCTTGCTTCTAGTGGTTTTTGCTTAGGTTGTTAGTTGTCACTCCAAGTGAGTTCAAAATTCTTGCGATGAAGTGGATCGATTTTTTGCAGTTCTATTTCATTATCTATTGACGTCCTTGCCAGATGAACCTTTTCTTTTAAATCGTAGCATGGCATGCCCGTAACTTTCTTGCTACCTGTTCATTGATGAGAGGAAGAACATTTTTTGCGCTTTTTACTACACGGTGGGGGCAGCACACGAACACAAGAAAGAGAAGCGCATGGGTTACTAGCCTACCTGTCATTAGGGCTTCTCGTAATGCTATCTGTCACAGCGCTTTTTTTTTACAAGACATACATTACGCCAGGCCAAACATAAAAGCTCTTTGATTTGAGGTGAATTATTACTCCTGGTTGGCTTAGCCACAATTTTTCATAATGCAGGGTGCTCTTTAGACAATAAAGTTTTTTTTTTTTGTAAAAATCCAATGAGAGTCACCTTCTGTCTTCGCACACGAACACTACGGCGAGGTGGAAATACTTTGCGGGACCTAAAGTTTATATAAATGGGTAAATAACACCGACTAGTTATTTAATTTCACATTATTACCTTGAGGGCAGTTTATGATAAAAAGTTGTAGGACGTGACTACTTATGGCATACTCATTTTTTTAGAAATCCTAAAGAACACACGTAATTTGATATATTAATGGGGGGAATCATGGCTGAAATGCCGACGAAGGAGGAGGAGTAGACTGTGACGAAGGACATCACAATGGCTATATACTGTGAACGTTAAATCAGTAATGCATCATGACATCTATTAAAATATTATAATTATTAACGGAAATACAAAGCCGTGAGTGAGCTGATATGAAAAGTGAGCTAGCCTGACTAACGTCCCTCCTACAGCTGAAAGTACATTACGATTTTAGATAGCTGGAGCACGCTATCTTAATGTCTAAAATATTTGACCTGCTCAGTACACTTGCTTTTTCATTAGGACCAGGTCGTCCACTTTAAGCTACAGGGGCCACCTTTGTATGTGGCTGATATTATTCACAAACTCCTGTGAACTTCGATAGAAGGTACATTAATGAACTATAGGAGGTCACAATATAGCGTCCCTCACTGGGCGTGCTTCACAATCACATCTTGCCAGCGCTAAGTGAAAATCTGAATCTTTCTTTTCAAACGTATTGGCATCTGGAACCGTCGCTCTCATTTTTTGAGAACATAATTGTGACCTTTCATCTTCCTTCCACTTCAACAAACACGGGAACTTTTGAAAATTTCTATCTAGCAGTTTGACATTGCTACCTACGGGATTTGTTTCGCCATTATAACTGTTATGCGGGCCTAATAGTTAGCAGGCGACCATGAGTTGGTCCGAAGGCGAAGAAATAAAATAGCGATTTAGATTTTTACTGCGTTTGAAATCATGCGCCGCTTGCAGCGAGACACTTGCTGTTCCAAGTAGAAAATCCTCACAAAATCGTAGTATATATATATATATATATATATATATATATATATATATATATATATATATATATATATATATATATTAGACACATATATTTGGACTAGTTTGTTTATTCACATCCACCTTTTCCGAAACAGTGTCATGCATATTCAGCTAACATGGGATTCAGAAATGGATAGTGCAGATTATTCATCGCTTCCTGTTTCCGTGCTTTCTGGGAGATTTGCACCGCCTCCGATGGCTTTCTCAACAATGTTCCTCGCATACTGAAACAGGCCCCGGAGTGGGCTTAACATGTCGCACCGTTCTTCAGTTTCTCCGGTAGAGTTGAGCTCTTCATTTGATGCAGTATGTCCATGAACTATAGCAAAGACAGCTGCAAAGGAAGAACACACTTGGTCTATCATATAGCAAGCACTGACGCTCCCATGAGCTTAGTATGAATTTAGGCGTGTAGGGCATTCTTTTCAGCTGAGCTGCAAATGAAAGTGAGTTAACTGACTAGATAAAAACAAATGTGTTCCTAGAACTGGTGAAAAAACATGGCTGATTCTTCCGTCAAAGGAATCGGAATAACACGAAAGTGAAAAGTGTCAAAGCGCCCCAATGCCCTGATCTCGAATAAGCGCGCACCCACGAGCGACCACATCCCGTGGAGGCGCGCGCTCATCGCAGCGAGAGGCGCGACGACCTTTAGAGCGTGTACTCCGTGCCACCTTCGCGCCATCTCGCTAGTCATGACTAAAACGCGCTGAAGTTGACGACCTCTGAGGACCGCCAATGGTATATGGTGTATATAAATAGCTTTCCGTTAGCAAGTTGAGGTACGTACGCTCCTGTGGCCGAGTGGTTTCACGCCACGCGCTGCGGAGAGGTCGTACGTTCGACGACTCGGCGACGGGACTTTTTGTTCTAGTTTTTTTTATCTCAGTGTGTTAGTTTATATGTTACAACGTCACATCCGTGACGGAAATACGTCAGAGGAGCTGTGGTGGACCCCGGAATACAACACTTTCGTTCAGAAGAGTGGTAAGCTGGGCTAGTTGGTATGGATGCTGTTAATTATTATAAAACACTTTCATGTTAAAAGATAATGCTTTCTTGTTGCATAGGAATGTCAAATAATGGGGCCCTCAAATTGAAATCGGCGTTGATACCCGGACAGGCACGCAGTTCAGCACTCAATAATACTTTGGGGCTGTAGCACCATCATTTGTAACCAATGCAGTGCAGCACACACAAGGGTTAACTAAGAAACATACACGAATTGGTAGACCAATATGCGTTGAAGAGGGACTCTGGAGCGGCAACATGACACTTCATCAACAGAAGTGTTATTAATAAGAACCACTAAAGTACATTAGACCATTTTATTTTATTTTTATATTGCGCGATGTCATTGTGGGTACTTTACGGAAGTCACGTTTAGACTGCATCTGCTGTTATGAAACCAGAGGTAAATAAACTATTTTGGTCACTCAAGGACGCACAACCGCCCCATTAGTTAACGTAAAGATAGAAGCGCAATCTATCAAGCCTTCCTAGATTACAGCTTGTCTTGTTTGCGTTATTGTCGCTACAACTATTTGCCTCAGTATCTATTCCACACGCAAACATACGCTAGATGAAATTTGTTGCATTTCAACATGTTACAGTGACTTAGAATGTATGACTTCTTTTTTACTTTTCTGGTTTTTTTGGGTTTTTTTTTTTGGGGGGGGGGGGGGGGCATCCCCTTGTTGTGGCAGTTCTTGTGGCAGGAGATGAATGTACGTGCTCAGCTGCGGCCGATCACTTAAGAGAGGGTTATTCAGCTTCTTGAAAGAGACATGTTCAAAGACGTGACAGTTGTGGTCACTGACAATGGGTCAGTTTTTTTTCCAAAACACAGACTCCCAATTCGGGCACAGAAAAAAATATAGAGCTTTGTTTTAGTGATCCTACATAAGTAGAAGACAACTCTCCCGCTTATAGGGTGATACATGACCTGAACACGTTTATTGCTGTCTACCCACAATTTAGGCGTGGTTGACAATGCTCACTCGAGGTCGCACTCAAACATCACAATCGCTCTTGTACAGCCGGAATAGGATGCAGTTCGCATTTTAAAGCTTTCCCAGTTAGCACATGGCTTGCGGTTAATAAAGTAGTCAACGTTGTTGCCAAAGTGTCCATCAGAGAAACGACGTTGTAACTATAACAGCGGAAGAAGCACCAGTGCACCATGACGAAAAGCATTGATAAACAACACATGTAGAGACGACGCATATCATGCCTGATAACATGGCTCTGGTGCGTAAAGGTCTTGACGCGAAGTATCCGTTCATCGGCCGTTACAAAATACATAAAACGGCAAACTAACAAGAATATTGACGACGGTGTATTACCACGCCTTGAGGAGAAAAGGAGAAGGCATTTCAATACGAAATGTTTTTCCGTACAATTCCAAAAGGGATACAGACAGAATGTAGGGAGGCTGCAGTGTTACGCACGCTTAGTCGAGCCACGACCGAACGGCAACAAACATGAAGACGACAGACTGTAAGAAGGGAGGTGGATGTGGAAGAGAAGAGGAGGAAAAAGAGAAGGTAGCAATTATGTAGCTTCAATAAACTATTGAAGAGTCACTGCTTTCGTAGACATTTACGTATTACACAGACCACGACACTCCGGCTAATAAAAAGTGCTGTTTCTTAAGTCAAAGAAAGCCTGCAGTAAAGTCCGAACGTTCGCATGAAATACTAAGCTTCAGACATGTGAATTTTCAGCACAACTCTGCTGTGGATATTTTTTAGTTAGTTCAGGCTATTAGCCATAACATCGTGTTTATACCGCTTGTCGATATCTTGCTATAAGCAGTCCACGACACTAAAATGTCGCAACTAAAATGGTCTGCGTTAGGACAAATGGTCCATCATTGCCACCTTGCATTTTTGCCGCGGTGTATTCTTGCATTTCTGGTGATTGCCATTTCTTCAGTGTGAGGCGCTGTAGCTCGGTGGCGGTAAAGGCTAGCCCCGTTCGTTGACTACATTCAGATTATCTGCAGCAAGCATTAAAGAAGTCTGCGCAATGAAGCTGAAGCATCTACGATCATATTTTTCTCAGCTATGAGAAATGACTGTTTGCTTTACCCCCGCCTTCGCGGTGCCGCGTGTCAGATCACTTTGTGAACTGGTTCCACTTATTATTTTACTTTATTGGTCATGGCTGTTGTTTCTGCATGCGGCACAGCAAAGGCTGTACAGCAACGTCTCCACATTGAGGTATCACCCACCGTCGTGGCTTAGCGGCTGCGGTGTTGGGCTCCTAAGTTCAAGGTCGTGGTTTCAGTTACTGGCGACGGCCCAACGCAACAACAACAGCGCACCTAGATTTAAATCCGAGCTAGAAAACCTCCACTCATCAAATTCCGCCATTACGACGCGTCTCACAATCAAATTCTGGTTTTATCACGTAAAACTTCATAAGCTCTTTCTAATCGGGAGATATTAGAGCAATAGGTCCTAAAGAAACGGATACGGGCGCTTAGCACAATGGCTAGGCGTAGGGCCCTATGATAAAGGGAAAGACGATGGTCCAGAGCATTAATAGAGGCAACATACCGTTGTAAAGATTGTGTCTTGTGGTTACTGAAAGGACTGCTGTTTGCCCGTATGAATCTCGATTTATACTTTCAATCCACCGTGAAAAGTTACGCTTGGCTCCCCACGAAACAAAATTGTCAACCAAGATCGCGAAATCACGGAGAACGCAAGATAATGTGCCATGTGATCTTTCCTTGGTTCACGTCGCTGCTGCACCTCCTCGTGATACTTAGTGCAGGGTTTTTTTTTTTTTTTTTTTTTTTTTTTTTTTTTTTTTTTTTTTTTTTTGCTCATTACAAGTAGTGTTGCCTTACTTAAAATCAGCAGCCAAATCTACGTTTGTTCATAGCAGGGGCCGGCAACCTACGACTCGTGGGCCGCATGCGGCTTGCGGAGCACTATTATGCGGCCTTCGGCACGTCAGAACTCCCCACCCCATCCTCTTCCTCTTGTGACTACCTATATAAAAGCAGACGAGGCAGTTTTGACATCAAGGGGGGGTTAGACAGGAACAAACACAGATTGCTTCCAGCTAGCATAGTACCCCGTCTTCACATTTAGCCACATAAAGTCTTATGATTATTGATAATTCGCCTTTTATTGATTATATAAAAACTTGACGGTGGGATGGCTGGTTAAACATGATCCACGCTATCGATTATAACTAATGATTATTTTGCCTATTAATAAATATCTATATCTATTGATTACGATTACCGTCAATTCACAATTTTTTTTTCTCTTTGCCTGCAAGCCCCGCACCCTCCCTCCGATTTTCCGTGTGGACCCAGCCGCGCCGGCTTCACTCAACTAAGCCCTCCAACTGAAAGGGTTGCGGGCATAGGTCGGCGAAAATTGTTTAGCTCACTCAGACTCACTCATGAAATATATTTTACGCTTAGGGCTCACTTTGACTCAGACTCACCAAATTTTTCCTGAGCCGGACTCACTCGGACTCACACTCACGAAAACTTTCTTCAGCCGGACTCACTCGGACTCAGACTCACCAGAATATTACTCACCCGGACTCACTCAGACTCAGACTCACGGCTTGATCTGAGTATGAGTGAAGTCCGAGTGAGTCGACTCATGAGTGAGTTCGCCGACCTATAGTTGCGGGCCCCTGGTTTAAAGTATAAAACTGGTACTGCCTTCGTGGGACGCAGTGCCCTACATCAGTGCTCGTAACTCTGACAATCAACATTTGGCGTCGTGCGTTGTCATGTGCAAAATTATGCTCTTGTCTGCTTGGCTTCTCTATCGGCGGAATAATGGTGGAGGGGGCAAGCCATGACGTTTGTTGGGCGTCAACGTGTACTGCGTGGTGTCCATATGCATGTCCCAACCAGCGACAGCGTGAGATCTTCGGCATCCAGAATCGCGTCATAGCCGCAGTATTCAATACTTTGGTTTTGGGATAGCAAGGCGATTGAAATTCAGAAGTATCTCTACAGCATTGAAAAGAGTTTACATTCGCTTTCTCTTATCAAAACAACTTGGGGATGCCAAAATGCGGTGTGTCAGCAAAAGTTGCACTCAGTTCTGAAAAAGCCACCTATCGTTCTGCTTTCTCCAGTCTGCGATGCCGTCTATCATCATGACAGTCACACATCCGTGTCCATGCTCTAGGGTCTCCTAAGTGTCATTTTGTTAGGAGTGCAAACTATTGCCTCCAACTTAGTGATGCACAACTATCGGTAAATGAACTAGCGATAGCATCGATAGTTTCTTAGAAAATATCGATAGTGTAAGGTCATTATCTATAGTGCTACTATCGGTAAACTATAGATAGCATTACCGAGAGTGCAATCGATAATACCGTCCTTTGCATTATTACAAGTAATGCTATTGATAGTGCAGTGAATCATTATGCCGTTATAGGCCAGTGTTATTGCCAAAACATTCACGATAGCCTACTATTAACAATATTCAGTTCGTTTTGAGGAATATTTTGGCGAAAGAAGTAAATTATTTCCGCAGCGAAAACGCCGGATCGTATCCGTCTGAAAAATTCATACTCAAAAGCAATGACTTCTATCTTATAAATAACAAACTTAGTTCTTGATATTTTAATGTTGGCATGTAAAACCCCAACAATTACCACTTAATATTTTCACTTTGAAATCACAAAATGCAATATAAATTTCAGTCCGCGAAGTTTTGATTTATGTAAAGGCTTCCCTACAGACTAACAGTTCAACTTAATTATCATCTTTCAGAGAAGCATTATGGTGAAAGAACACGACCATGGCACCTTCACCTGCCCTTCAGCCTGCTCCTCCAGTTCCACCATTTCCCACGCACCCGAGGAACGAGGTTCACGCTGAAATGATTTCACGCGGTTGATTTCATACCATCGATGCTGCACTATCAAACGTACTATCGATAGCG
Organism: Rhipicephalus appendiculatus; assembly: GCA_030522465.1. Lineage (NCBI taxonomy): Eukaryota > Metazoa > Arthropoda > Arachnida > Ixodida > Ixodidae > Rhipicephalus > Rhipicephalus appendiculatus. Next base: position 60,097 of record JALIZH010015541.1, read on the forward strand.
CTATGGATAGTTTTTCTACCATCGATAGTTCGATAGTCACTCAGTCACCGATAGTATCGGTAGTGCTATCGATAGTCCTGCATCACTACTCCAAATATCTGCTCGCTTTGGGAATGAAGCACAGTTATAGAACTTCCGAGTATGGACTTTTTGTCGAGCCATAAAAATTTGTGCGCTGAAAAGTCGTTTGTCACCAACTTTAACGGGAATTTTATTCGCGGCCAAAAAGTAACATGGCGTTTGGAGTGAGTGATTTGAGTCGTTTTCGTTTTCGTATGCGTCTTTCGATTAGATTACCGCATCGACAACGACACTCAGGATGCCACCCATGCATCAGTAGAAGGCGCGGTCGTAACGTCGCTTTTATCGCTATGTAACATCTACGATTGTGAAATTTAGCATAGCTGCAATATGGCAGAACGTTATTTTACCAAACGCAATGATGCCCACAGTGAGCAGGCGCATCATCAGGTAACCAAGCATCATTTGCGGTAACCTGCAAGAAAGAGGAAAATCGCAACGTCATAATTTCCACGGTAATAGGCTTCACAACCATGCACTCTCAAAGCACACTGTGATTGCGTTTATAAATGTGTGAATGTGGTTTGGTAAATATTTGGCGTCAGCGTTCAATTCGTCGGCCAATGAGGAAGTCGCAAGGTAAAGCTTGCGTCTCCGACAACATACACCTGTAAAGTACAGCAAACAGGCCGCAATCTACAGGGGGGCGGTAAGATCAGTCGACAACATCTGTTATCATCTTTCCGCTACATGCTGCTATAAGTGCTTCAACATCGACAATACGTTTCCCGCTGACGCCATAATAATAATAAGAAGAAGAAGAAGAAGAAGAAGAAGAATATGGATGGTTTTACGTGCCCTAACCGCGATATGATTATGGGGCACGCTGTAGTAGAAACCTCCGGAAATTTCTACCAGCTAAAATTCTTTAACGTGCCCCTAAATCTAAGTACACAGGCTTCAAGCATTTAGTCTTTATCGAAATGCGACCGCCATGGCACAGCCGGGATCGACGCCTCGACTTTTGGGTCCGCAGCCGAGCACCGTAACAACTTTACCACCACGACACACCACTGATATTCAAGACGCAATTCTTCAGATCCAATCTAAATGCAGAAATTGCGCTGAGTAATTTCTTAGATATACTCGGGTTGAAGTGGGTATTTCGCACTTCTCATACTGACAGATTATTATGAAAATTGTCTTCACGACCTGACCACGCTTTACTATTTGACTGGTTCGTAGCGTAAACTTCTTGAATTAAAACAAAATGCAGTGTCTATCGTAGTATCAATTTAGCACGTATTTTGTTTTTCGATAGAAAACACTAGATTACCAAGGCGCCTTCCAACAGCGAATATGCAGAAAGACAAATCGTTGCTTCGGTTTAACATCAATACTTTTAAAAAGCAAAATCAATTTTTTTAGGAGAAACAAAGAACTGATGACCGAGAAACTTTTTTCTCGCGAGAAACAAAGATTTGGAATACGTGCCGCTAATGCGCCGAATACGCACCGCCTAGTTTCTTTCGCTCAACGGCTTACGCTCAGGCTGTTATCAATCTTCTCCAGAAGTGGCCGGACTCGAGTGAGATCCTGAAGCAACCTCCCTCTCTTATATAATAGCAGGCGTTGCCATTAATCTTCACGAACAATGCGTAGTTTCATGCGCTAACCACGTGTCAAGCCCATATAACGCAACATGCCGAGGTCTCGGCAACGAGGAAGTTGCGGAAAACTAGATGGAACGTTTTCCTGTGAGTCATATGAGAAGCAGCTGTGCCGTAGATGAAGACCCATGGTTATCAGAATAAAGAAGCACATACATGAGAGAATGAATGTGCTCTTGGCATCGTGAACATCAAGCATGCTGACGATACCAATCACACACTGAGGATATACTGTACAGTTATCTCTACAAAAATTTTGATTGATTTGGAAAAGGGCAAAGCTACGAAAGTTTCCCTAGGGGCCGTTATGCCATGCGTGTCAACGAGGCCTTCAAATACTGCTTAGACCCAGTAATGTCTTTCAGCGGCGCATTATTGCGCTGCCAGGCATTATATTCAATGCTAACAATGAATTTTAATGAGTCAATAACAAGTGTCACCTGCGGCTAAATATGTAATTCAAGAGAAATAGTGACGTCCATGTACAGAGGTGTCTCGTTTGAAATGATTATTCCAGAACTATGCCTCAGCAGAAACTAAATTGTTGTGTATGTTTACAGAAAACAAAAGTGGGAAGCCATTGCAGGCTTTGCAGCCATTGCAGACATCGCAGGAACAGCGTGGTGTTCCATCATAAAATGTTTCAATTGTGTTTGATGAGTGCAGAAAAACTACATCGCAGTACTTTGACCCGTTTCCTGTTATCACACATGCGGGCCTTGTCTCGGCGACCAGTAATTTGTTCTCAGACACATTGCATCTTGCTGGGAAGTTCCAGTTGTATGTGTGCGATGATTGCCGAGCATGAAGTATGAGAGCTCCCATTTGCTCCTCCCTTGCGCCTGCAACTGAGTGCCATAACACCTACGTTTACGCTGTCTTGTATGCCTGCTTGTCTTGGCACGCACCGAGTGTTTTCACGTTTCAAATAACAGGTCATTGTGAAGTAGGCCTTGCGGTTCAAGGCCTGCTTCCATTGTTATTGCGGCAACGTCCCATTTTCAAAACAAGCGCGCTGCGTGTAGATCCTACTCACACTCAGCAAGCATGACTGCACCCTTCTTTGTTATTCGGCAATATTGCGCTTACTAACAAGTGTTTTGCCAATTTTCGATAGACAGGCGCTATCCCTTTTATTCTTCGTCAGCATGCCATGGCAATACAGCCATTCTAATCATTGTTCTCACTCGTGCACTACGTATCGCATTGTTTTCTGAATTTTTCAGTTGAAATGGCATTGTTGCTTAAGCCTTCCACTGTGGCTAGTAATACCCGCCGGATATATAGCTAGCTTGTAGCTACAACAATATTTGTTGCTACAATGACTTACTTTTCCCCCCTACTTTTGTTTGCTTCAGAGCATACGAAGAATCGCATACAAGTCTATCTGCATCAAAAAAGCCTGAACTAACACGGTGTTCAGCTATATTTTGCGTCGCTGCTGTATAGAAGTTTCGTGACGTTTACGGAGAATACTCGTTTACGGAGAATACTCGTTTACGGAGCATACTCGTTTACGGAGCATACTGACGTTTACGGAGCGCACGTGCTGTCATCGTCTCTTCTTGTGTGTCGTCTTTTTTTAGCGCTCTAACTTATCCAAACCATGAACCAACACGCCCAGCAAAGCATTTTATTAAGCATACTCACTTTGGCGTATACACACTCCAGTCACGAGCCAAAATGTGAACGTATACGCCCAAAGTAATTATTTCAACGCGGTCATCCTCCAAGGCATGAGTTAGTTTCTCACAAATGTGCATACTAAATTCTAAGGACTTCAATTATTGTCTTCGGTACCAATCATGTTTTCATTCGCAGTTTTCATTTTTCGCCGGCGCACTAATTAGGCTTCAGATTTATGTGTTGTTTCACGAGGCAGATACACACGCCGACAACGCAAGCAGTAGAAGAGGTCTCGAGATTAAGTTTCAGCACACGGGTATATCCACTGCGCAGTGCACGGTGTTGCGTATATTTTGCGTTTTGTTATTCGCCTAGAAACACTTTGCAATGCGGTGTGTGTTCCGAAGATCAGTAGAGTCAAACTTTTTGAATTGCATATGATGCTGCCTTGCGAAGGATGGGACCTCTATTGGAAAGCTAGGCAAATCATAACTCCACGAGGAGAAACTCTGCGAACAGATAACACCCTACTTCAGGCATGTTACACAGAAATTGACCAAAAATCTATGTGCCACAAAAATTGGACAAATCCTACTAGTCACCAGTGATGTACTCAACATGAAGGATTCATTCACGAGCAAAAAACGTTTGTTGATGAGTTGCGCAATGCCCACTACTCGCCACTGCTGCACTAAAATGTCAAACGATCCCTTATGCATAAAATATAGACGACTGTAAGGCGAAAGCCATCTACTCCTCATTCGTTTATAGTGATACCGTGCCAAAGCACTCTGCACCCAACGTAGTTTTGCACTGCCTCCTGGATCGGAGGAATTGGAAGCTTTCTGCACCTCACGTGTTTTTGCGGGGCCTCTGTGATCGGCCCGCATTCGATCTAGCGATGGAGTCATGTTAGACCTCATCATGTAAAGTCATGCGCGTGACATCATGGTGATGAAGCAATGATGCCGTGATAACATCACAAATTTTGGCGACCTGTGATGTCGTGATGACGTCACAGTTTGACGTCATGACATGATGATTTTTCGCATTGCTCTCGTTGACGCCACTGACGGTCATCAGGGTTTTCAGATAAAAACACGAAAAATAACCAGAAAGTTCGAAAAACTAGCCAAAAAGCAGCCAACTTGAGCCAAGCTCAGTAAAAGTAGTCGAAGGTAGAAACGTGTTATAACTACTGTGGTGTTTTTATTTAAAGGACCAAATGCAAAAGTTTTTTTCGCGAAAATTTGTATACGTGCACAATCACCACATCAAAATCAGAATTGCTGACATTAAGGCATAAATTATTGACTTTAGATGACATCTCACGCAGGATTACTACGACTAGAAGTTACCTTGTGTCGACACAAAAAATGTATACCGCAGATTCAAAATCACAGTTGCTGGGATTGAGGCACAAATTGTAGTCACTTTCCCAATCATTTCTCGCGTGATGAGGAAGTCCGAGTAGTTAATATTGCTCAGTCGCACACCCAGAGCACATACAGCAGGGCTTCGCGAAGGGGAAAAAAACGTGGACGAAGAAAAGACGGGCGCCCTTTCTTTGTGCGTGTTTTTTGTCTGCACAGCTTTACTGTGTGTTCAAAAATGCACCCACTAGCCCAAACAAGAGGTTAGTCGCCACTCGTTCCCTTGTCCTAAGAAATTCCTCAGACACTTCGTCGGGTATCCATTTGCTAATGTGACTGGTCGCAGAGAACCGTGGATGAGGGGCGGTTTCTATTGTCCTGTTCACTTCCAACTCCGGTTTAAAGGTGGTCAGCAATAGGTGGCCTTCAAAAGGAGGCCCTATGCAACAGTTTTCCCTGGGACCCAGCCAAGTATCCAAAATCCATTTTCTGTTATTTAATACAAGTGCCGAATTCAGTTTTGGGATCCTTAAACACGACTTGACCGCCTGTTTTGACATCTCATACTCAAACGCCAGTGGCTGCGACATCACCCGATATTGATAATTTGGTTCAAATCGAGGGAACAAGAAAGTAGCCAAAATGTAGCCAAGTAGCCAAACCATTTTACAGGCACCAGGCTAAAAAGTATTGCCAAATTGGCGCAAAGTAGCCAAACCTGGCAATCCTGACGGTCACTTCTCGCGTTTCATAAGATACCTAAGACTTTCGCCCTGATAGGATGGAAAGCGCCATCGTATCTGACCACAAAAAATTAAAAAAAAAAGAAACACGCATCACTGGTCCACGAAAATGTCGCGAAACGGGGCATGCGGCAAAAAGACGCATGCTGCTAAAATGGCTCCTCAAAATCGTGCACGAAAAGTCGAGGGCATGTGTCGATCCCGCCAATGCAAAGCATGTCGCGGCAAAAAGACGAACGCCCGGTCATATGAAAAGCTTTTTGAATTTAGCATAGGCTACTTTTAAAAAGGACTTTCTGTGCCTTTCAGGACATATCTGCGCAACCTCTGTGCCGTGGGCCAGACGACTTCGCTGGTCACACGCGCCGAGTAGCGTAGCCAGAAATTTTTTTTCGGGGGGGTTCAACCATACTTTATGTATGTTTGTGCGTGCATATGTATGTGTGAGTGCATATATACGCAAGCAAAACTGAAAAAGTCGGGGGGTGGTTTGAACCCCCCCCAACCCCCCCCCTCTTGGCTACGCCACTGTCACATGCCTTAAGAAAGCAGAATGACGCATGATTTTTTTTTTCTAACAGGTCTAATTCTTTCTTTAGCATGCATATCATTGCTTTAAAAAATCTGAAGTGCATGGCGAACAGAGGAGTAGGTACCTACATAAGATTTCTCGTTCTTTCTACAGATCGATATATACAGAAATCTGAATGTAGTATATCTGTCATTTTTATGAAAAGGAATACGCGAACACTTCACAAGTAGCCTTGTAGCCAACATGGGGCGTGGCGGAGTGGCAAAGTAGGGAAAATAAAAGAAGAGAGCGGTGCCATCTCGTCTTTTGCCCGCACCCATTCCTGGAGTTTTTCCTCTTTTTTGATCACTTTATGTTCGTGTGATTGAACTATCGGAGGCTGTGGTAGCAGCAATCCTTGTCGAAAACAATCCTTGTTAGCTGAAATTTATTACCCCGAAAATGATTAATATTAAAAAGAAAGCTTCAAATAAAGAAAGAATACTCCTGACGGGAGTATCGGCAGTAGAAGGGACGACACCACTCTCCCCTTTCATTCTCATATTTCGCCACTGCACCGCACCACATGTGCGGAGCGAGGCTATGCGTCATACGTTCGCGTGGTCGCTTTCATAGAAACGACAGCTGTACTCATTTCTAGCGGAAACGACCACATGCATTCAGAATACCAGCACCAGTATGCCGAGACGCAGCTTTATCGAAACCCACAGGTTCTCATCTGTTTCAAGGAAAAAAAAAGCACATCGCTCTAGAAAAACGGTGCGTTATCTACTCATCATAACACGCAATAGTCGGCAACGTGCATACGCCTGCACTTGAGTCGCACTCGCTCAACGGAGCGTCAGGATTTCCGTCGCACATTTCCTGCCAAGCACTCTGCACCCGTTGACGCCCACCATTCACACGGCGTACCTCAACGAGAGTCATACTCGTGGCAACAGGCGGTTTTTCACGTCAAAAGTGAAAATACAAAAGTTGGCGCTGTTTGCACGAGGGGCGCAAGGCTAGAATTCTAACCGGGGAGCTGGGCTGCCTTCCTTTCGTCTTTCTTTCTTTCTCTCTTTCTTTCTGTTTTTTTTTCTATCTCTTTTTGTCTGTTTTTATTTTTTCTTTCGCTCCCTCTATTTCTCGCTTCCTGTTTGTTTCTATCTCTTTCTGTCTCTTTCTATTCAGAGTGCTTAACAGCGCAAACGACAGGAGGGGACAGAAGAGAAGAGACAGAGCGCTGAACTGCCAACAATTTATTTATCATGTCGTACCAACACGCCCAATCCTACTATCTCTCTTTCTATTCCTTTCTCTCTTTTTCTTTGTTTATCTCTCTTTTTTTTCTCTTTCTATCTTGCTCTGTTCTTTCTCTCTGTTTCGGTCTGTGTGCATTTCTTTCCCTTTCTTTCTATCTCTTTTCTCTTTCCCTACTTTCTTTCTCTGTATTTCTTTTTATCTTTCTTTTTATCTCTTTATTTCTCTTTCTCCCCTTCTCTCTCTCCCGCTGTACTCCTTCACGCGCCAATCCTTGTTATTGCAATCCACGCCGGACAAAGCTGCTCAGCGGGCGGGCCACGCGCCGGGCGCTCGTGTTCGGGGCGTGAACGAGAACATGAAGAAGAGGTCGAAGAGCGCGCGCAAAGTCCACGATGATAATAGTTGCCTGAATGAGGAAAACGGGGACGTTGCCAAGCTTAAACGGCCCCGCTGTTAATACTCCCAAAGCACAGGTGCGCCCAGCGTCGTGTTCCTTCGCGAGGAATGTGCTGATCTACGCAACTAGTGCCCGTATATGCATCACAGCTGTCTGTGCCTCCAGCTGGAGCTTTGCGTCTCGCAAAGCTCCAGCAAAGAGGGATGCAAAGAGCCAAAATTAGGGCACCGAGAAAGACCCTGAACAGCTAATGCCACAAAGGAGCACACGGTCAAAAGTCCTTTTTAAAAGAAGAAGGCCATAACACAAGAATACCAATTAGAATACTAGATTAGAATGCCAATTACACAATGTTATGCATGTCATAATATATGGTAGAAATAAAACAACACAAAGTACGTCGCTTCCCTTGTCCGCCGGTAAGGTATGAATAGTCTTCTTTTTCTTAAACGATAGTTTCCGGTTTCTTATTCCAGGTGTGCTGAATTTTTCGGCATCGTGTGGGCCAAATATTAATGCTCAACAGTCACGCTTACCGGGTCGGGTGTGTAGAAACTCAACATTATCATTCCGGATATCCGCTGCCAGATCAAGACCGAGAAATTGCGTGCCGGTTTGTCTGGATAATTCGGTAATAAATGGATCTGAACTTATCGAAAATTATCGAGGACCCGAGACCCTCCATTTTGCGTGCAAATGCGCGCCAGAAACTTTAAAATTTATCTTAAAGATGCTGTAAGCTATGTTATCCGTTCATATTTTGTAGATCATGTGTTTGTGATGGGGGGGGGGGGGCGTTGTGTCCACACAAATGTGTCTGACACGTTAGCTCGACTTTAGAATTTCCTGTCACATTACCTTAATAATTTCTATTTCATTTTCACCGTTCCTTTTATAATTTCACATTGTATCTACTCTCCATTAAAATTTTCTTCGTGATCAGATACCACATTGCGCCATAATGATGGGATTTCTCGCATCATAATAATGGGATATTGTGTCTCATCGGTACGGCATGGTGGGTGATGTTTTGTCCTTCTCCGAGCAAGTGAGACACGTTTGACTCTGCGTTCAGTTAGCTACCTCGAAATGCGGCTGAATGAGAGCAGTTAATCGCATCAATAGGCGCACACATACACGTCTTCTACGACCTAGAGAAGGCGCGTACCGCACGCAGCTCTTGCTGTGAACAGCTACTCTCTAACGATAACCGTTCAGGAAAGTCAACAGAACGCGAGCGTATAGGTTTCCCATTTTCTCAGAATGATGGGGGGGGGGGGGGGGGGGGCGCACGGCTTAGGTCGGAACAATTGTGCATTCGGCAAAGCGCACAACACATAACTTGCCTCCAGCATGTCCACTACAATGCCCACCATTATATGGGCAAAACATGCCTTCGTAGTAGTGGACTATCGTAACAGATGTTCAGGTAATGTTCGATAGGGTCTTCTGCGAAATAACACACGAGAAATAAATATTCTAAACATGCACTCTGAATTATTCCTACTTATTTTGTCACAGCTGACTACCAGATCTTCAATTTCTGTGACGGTATATCAGTAATTACGCGTAGTGTGTAAACTTGAGGTCATATTAAGCCTTCTAAGTATTATGGCGCTATCAAACGCGGCCTCGGCGCATATTTAATGGGAGATATGTTGAATTGCTGAAATTAACGCTGCTCCACAGGTTCGAGAAGGATATATTGTGGGATGTCGTTTGAAGAAAAATTTCCGGAGATTCTATACATTGTGGGGTAAATGTAACGCGAGGCAATCAGTGAGGAGCTACCCATACCGCATTGTTTGACCTCGAGCAAAGAGTTAGGAAACAAATCCACGTCTTTGTGTAAATGGAGTAGTTCCGTGCACGTCAAGACACTTCGAGTACAGTGTGGCGCCTAAAGTGTTCAACACGGTCGGACGTAACACTGCGGCCATCTCGTAAGAGCAAAGACTGCAGTGTTAATGAAAGTAAATCTGCATATATATATGAAGAAGCAGGTGTTCTTGCATCCAGTAGAAGCAATACAACAAAGTAGATGACGTGCAAAACGAAAACTGTTTTTATTTTTCCCAACGTTTCAGCCGGGGCATGTCACTTGGTGCATATCTGTTACTTTGATAACACAAGGTAACCATGTCGTTTCTTGGATGATTGTCGTGTATTTTTTCCACTCGTGTAATAGACATGTGTAAGGGCGGACAGTATCTGTAAATAAATAAATAAATAAATAAATAAATAAATAAATAAATAAATAAATAAATCGTAAACCCTCCATGATGGTTTCAAGGGGCCAAGACACCCAATTTTCGCTTATAATCTGTGTTATGTGGCTGAATCTTTGGATGTTCACAAACAAGCTGGCAAAAATTCAGCGCATATGGTCCAGAACTTAATTTATAACGAACATTTTTAAAAGCGCGCGAGCGGCCCGTGAGTCAGACAACAATGGCGGACGCGCTAGCCATGACGTAATAAGCCGCTTGCTTTACGAGCGTCTCTATTCCGGCCAGCGATGTTGTTTCGTGGTCAGCTGCGCGTACAATGGAGCTATTACAGCTTTCATCAGTTCGGCATTTAAAATTAAATGATTTGAGTCGGCTCAAACCTAGGTAGAAGACGACGGCTGCACTCCATGAAGCACATGACGTTACACACGCCATGGCAGATTGGTGGTCACCGGCGCTGGGCCGGGTTTATAGCCGACAGCTTCTAAGGTTCATTTTGTAATGAAATATTGTTTGACAATCCATCTTTTTATATATTGACATGTGCATACACTGGGTCTTATAATAGCGCCACAGTTTCGCTATTATATGCGCGTGGCGGAAGATTGGCGGTTGGTAGAAGAGGACAAAGATGTTCGGCTCGATGTTGACTGATCTGCTGAAATCCTGGCTGTTATTTACGTTCATTTTGTTAACGCGACAGCGTTAAAGAGCTCGTTTCGCAGAAATTCCGGCTTTGGCATCAGTGTCGGCGTCGTTGGTTGTGAGCGAAAAATCATCATCTTGTCCATGACCGAAAAATCGAGAAAGATGCAAATAAAATAAATAATAAAAATTTCCTGGTCCGAGTGAGGATCGAACCCAGGCCGTCTGCGTGGCAAGCAGGTGCTCTACCACACAGCCACGCCTCTGCTTGGAAATACAGTGAAAATAACTTCCTCTGCTTGGAAATGCAGTCAAAATAACTTTCATGCTTCGCAAACGCAAGCGCCCTGCATATGGGCGTCGCAATATAACATGTAATATATCCCGGTAATATTGCGTGGTACAAGCGTACATTGCCATCAGGCACCAGAACATGAGACTATCATAACGATTTCGTAGTTTAAAGCCCGCCACCCATTACAAAAGGCGCACACCTTACTGCGCGTATTTCCCTTAACACCACGTAGTGGGTGCATAGCAAGTATGCACTAAGTGGTTGAAGTGCGCACTCGGGAGAGGATATCGCTGTCGCGTTCAACTATTAAAGGCGAAGCTTAAGGGTCCCCGAATTTTTATTGCGACAATATGTAAAGGCACACTACACCCTCTACTTCTATTTTCCGTTGAGAACCGCAACTTAATGGGCGACCATGTGATGGCCCCTTTAACGCCTAAGGAATGGCAGTGAAGAGCACGAGAGCGCAACCTCGACTGCCCACCACAAAGCGCACATTTAGTGAAATGGAAAAATAATCGTCTACTTGGTTTTGCGCGCATGCTATCGGACCCCTAAAATTGAAAAAAATGGCTCCGTAGTCGAACATTACGGCGTGCCTCAAAATAATTCCATATGAACAGCCATCAATGAACAATAATGGACGGAGGAAAAGCATGCGACAGAAAAAGCTGAACTAGCGCCTTAATTTTACTGTACAAAAGCCATTAAAAATATCCATCAATCGCTCGGCCCAGGTGCATGACTCGTTATCAAAACACACAAAACACGACTCAAACGTACTTCAATATGCAATCACCTGTAATGGCGAATTTACGGGGGGGGGGGGGGGGGGGGGGGGGGGGGCATACTTCCTTGTCACTGAGGCTTGAGGAGGTGACACTTACGCATGTGTTTCCTTGCGTAACAATGTGAAAGGCTCTCACAGTTTCCCTTTTAACGCAGAGGCTGCTAAGCTTTTGGCAGGCCGGTTCGCGTCACCAGAAAACTCAGCCAGCATTAAGAAAACTTGGTTTGAAGCAGGGAATCAAATCCATGCCCTCTGCTTGGCATTCAAGTGTTTTACCCCAGAGACACGCCAGCGCTTGACACTGTTCCGCAAAAACAATTTATATATATATATATATATATATATATATGGGTGTTTTTTTTAAGCAATACAGATTTTTCCTTTAAAAAGTATAATAGTTAGGCACTTGTCGTCTTCTTCGCGGCCCATTTCTAGGCCGAGGCGGAAAAGATTTTGCCACTAATTAGATCACTCAGAAATTTTTAATTAACACAAAAATTTAATCAACTTTTTAATGATTAATTTTCGGGCGGTTGTTTATATGGCGAAGTTGTTCTACGTCACAGTTTATGGCTAGCCCAAATTTTAAAAATCGAAAATATCGCGTGTACTTTGAGAGATCCATCGTCGAATTCCGGCTCGACGCAGCACGTGGACCGCCCTTCCGGCGCACCCGGTGCGTCAGTTTCGGTATCTCCGGCACCGCGCTCTGGAAATTGGACGATGGATCTCTCAAACTACACGCGTTATTTTTTATTTTTTCAAAATTAGGTTGGCCATAAATTGTGACGTAGAACAACTTCGCAGATAAACAACCACCATAAAATTTGATAATTAAAAAGTTGATTAAATTGTTTTTGTTAATTAACAATTTCTCACTGATCTAATTAGCGGTAAAATCTTTCCGCCTCGGCCTAGAAATTGACTGCGAAGGCGACAAGTCCCTAACTATTATGTTTTTTAAGGAAAAATCTGTATTACTTTAAAAGACACCCTGTATATATATATATATATATATATATATATATATATATATATATATATATATATATATATATATATATATATATATATATATATATATATATATATATATATAGTTCAAAAAAATATATCCAGCACGTAGGAAAAATGGTTCTTGGGAAGGACTGACGTTTCCGGCCGCGGGACCGGCCTTCGACGAAGGCCGGTCCCGCGGCCGGAACGTCAGTCCTTCCCAAGAACCATTTTTCCTACGTGCTGGATATATTTTTTTGAACTATATATATATATATATATATATATATATATATATATATATATATATATATATATATATATATATATATATATATATATATATATATATATATATATATATATATATATGTATGCGTCATTCGGGGCGAGGTGGGAAGGGAAAATAAGGGTGACGATGAGACGGAAGGAAAGGAGGAGGTGACAGGGCCAGAAATGGGCTTGTGCCACTGGGGGGCATGCCACCATATGGAACAGTGTATGCAACTGCCATTTTTCCTGCAGGCCGCTCTTCTGTGGGCCACCGCCCCTTCGTCCGTTTGCTCGGAGCGTGCCGAGGTAGCCTGGATGCTTCGTTCTAACTGACCATCTCAACCGGTATACCTACCCTTCCAGCCCGTAGCCAGTCATACTTCTGCCAACCTGCTGTTCTGGGACACGAACGCATTCCTCGCCTGCCAACCGGAATGTACTATCAGCACGGCTGCCACGCCCTATCTGTCACTATTTATCCCAGCATTGTTTCACAGTCAGTCGGGGCACGCCACCGTGTTGAACAGGGTCATGCAATGGCCATTTTTCCTGCAGGTTAGTTACCTTGCAATCGCAAGTTGTACCCGTTATAACGATTCCATTTCTAAATGCGGTGTCGTGTCCCCCCTGAGTTGATTGACAGTTGTCGCAATCTGTTATGCAAGTTGCTTTGCTCCTGCTACCTTACGTTTCACATTGTATCACTTCTGCTTGTACAAGCAGCTGACATAGAACTGAACCCCGGTCCTGCCTCCGGTTCTTTGTCGTCACTCGAATCCAATTTCGAAAGCGCTATCTCGTTTAGAAATTATCCCAAAAGTAACCATGCTTAGTGAACTCGCACTAATTCCGTACTTCCCAATCTAACATTGAAGCTGCGTTCAGTGCACTTTCTTCTCGAGTTGAAATCCTAGAGAAAAGAGTTGATGAAGTTCGGTCACTGCACTCGCAACCTTCTTCTGGCGCAAGTGATAGTTGTGCTAATCTTGCCTCCAAATTAAAATTAGGTGCATCTTCCCAAAGCGAACCCTGGTGGGATGCGAAGCAGCAGCGTTGCGCACGGGTGCCGTCACGGGTTGAACGGCGCTAACGCGGCAGGTGTTGCGGGCGAATGGACGAGGCGGCAGCTGCGGACGCTACGGCGAGCGCGCGGCAGGCGAGAGAGTGACGTCAGCGCGCACTGCGAGGGGAGCGTGACGTCGACGCCCAGCTGCGGCGTGACCTACTTGGCACCGCCCAACACCTGCGGCGAGGGGAGCGCGTTCGTACGGACTTACGGAGGGACAGCGTTACACTGGCTAGTCAAATAGCTGCTTCGCATCTAAATGTTATAGCAGAAAAATGTGACGATATGGAAACCCGACAAAGACGTTCTAACCTACGGTTCTTCGGAATTCCCGACGTAAACAACGAAAGCTGGGCGCAATCTGAATTGCGTGTTAACGTCATTCTTGTCGGAGAAGCTAAACAGTTTCCATTGCATCGACTGATTTAGAACGCGCGTACAGATTAGGTCGCTTCCGAGAAAACAAAAATCGAATGACCATCGTCAGGTTCGCACGATTTTAAGATAAAGCCGCCATCCTTCAAGCTGCTTATTCCAAGCTTAAAGGCTCCTGTTTTGCCGTTCGAGAAGATTACTCTAGCGCGTGCGCGCAGCCCGAAAGAAGTTACATTCGTTTGTTGCGCAAACGGGTTTTCAATTCAAGATCCGTTTTGACAAGCTCCTCACAGACGAGAAATAGTTTGTCTACGATACTGATTCTGATTCAGTCATACAACTGACGAAGAAGCCATCATCTCGTATCTGGTGGTCTTCCACTTTCCCATGGTACCCCACCCGGCCATCAGCCGTCAAGCCCAACGTTTCACACGATAAGGTTTATGCTAGAAGTTTTCATGCCCAAAAAAGAAACGTTGGAAGCAGTTCCCGGCGATCTTCTTTTTTTTCTTTCGACATCAGGAGTGGGTGCAGAAAGGGGAACTTTTTCGTTCGCGTCTCAAGGGTTGTTTTCAAAATGAAAGGAAATGTAGGAGCGTAGCGTAATTGAAAACACGCTCAAGCTCCTCTGAGATCTGCGTACCGCCAGCGGTAAATGGTGTTTACAAGTACCCTGCCGTTATCATGCCGGCGCAAGCATAGGCGCGTGGCGTAGTTGTCTAGGGCGGCGCGTTGTGGAGCGACGGGTCGCTTGGTTCGAATCACCAGTCGCGTGCTTCGGAATTTTTTGTTAGCGTAAGCTACATTGGCCGAGGTTGAGCAGTTTCGCGTGGCTTATCGAGAGCCGTGGTGCGCATGCCCGAGGAGCAGTGACGTGCCACGGCACACAGCTGGCGCGCCGGAGAAGGCCTCCTGGAAGCTGCTGGAGTGACGTGTCATTGTGGGCTGGCGCTTGACTCGCGTGAGCTCGCTCGCTAGTCCGTTCCTCCGTCCATCTGTCCATCCGTCCGTCTGTCTCTGTGTTTTTCTATCCCTCTGCCTGTCTGTCTCTCTGTCCGTCCGTAGCTCAGGCTACGTATATCCTGGCATAGCCGAGCGAAGCCACTGATTTTTAAATGCGAAGCATTTCTTAGCGAACTTCAGCTACCTTGAGCGTATCTATCTATCTATCTATCTATCTATCTATCTATCTATCTATCTATCTATCTATCTATCTATCTATCTATCTATCTATCTATCTATCTATCTATCTATCTAGCCGCCTACGACTTTGTGCTCTCCTGGCCGTATCGTTAAATGGGATTTATACCGAAAATTGGTATGGCATAACATGACTGTATCACGAACATGAATGACTAGTCATATTATGAAAATCGTGACTAACTTGTCACGTAAAAGTATGATTTACACGTCATGGTCATAGTGCTCGTGAGGCCGTTTTCTTCACTTGATATATCAACAAATTGGGTACGATGAGACATTCCTGCATGAGCAACATAAATGACAGGTGGTAATATGAAAATAACGAACTGCATGTCATGTACAACATGATTTACGTGCCACGCTCATGGCGCGCTGACGGCCGTTTCGCTAGCCTGATATACACCAAATTCGGTATTGCGTGACGTGACTGTATGACGAGCATAAATGACAAGTGGTAATATGGAAATCGTGATATGTCATGTGCAACATGACTTGCATGCCACGCTCATGGCGCGCTCGTGGCTGTTTTGCTAGCTTGAAATACACCAAATTTGGTATTGAGCGACGTGATTGTATGACGAGCATAAATTACAAGTGGTGATATGGAAATCATGACATGTCATGTGCAACATGACTTGCATGCCACGCTCATGGCGCGCTCGTGGCCGTTTTGCTAGCTTTGAAATACACCAAATTTGGTATTGGGTGACGTGATTGTATGAAGAGCATAAATTACAAGTGGTAATATGGAAATCATGACACGTCGTGTAAAACATGACTTGCATGCCACGCTCATGAACTCTCGTGGCCGTTTTGCGAGCTTGAATTACACCAAATTTGGTATTGGGTGACGCGACTGTATGACGAGCATAAACGACAAGTGGTAATATGGAAATCATGACATGTCATGTGCAACATGAGTTGCATGCCACGCTCATGGCACACTCGTGGCCGTTTTGCTAGCTTGAAATACACCAAAGTTGCTATTGAGCGACGTGAGTGTATGAAGAACGCAAATGACAGGTCCTAACATGTGAGTCATGGCATGCATATTATGGACAGCATGATTTGCTCCTTGCTGGCTGCTTCGCATTATATCGATTCCCACAGTGCGTGGGATGTGCCGTTTTTTTTCTTCTGATTTATTTTTCTTTGCGCCTTTTTTGTGCCTAAATATGCATATACATATCCGAGACATGACGGCGACGGGAAAAGTCCGCCGAGAGTGCCCATATAATTGCTATCGCAATAAAACTTACGTTGGCAGCGTTGACCGGACTGGCCGTGCAAAGCACGGCCAGTCTTTCGCTGACATCGAGGTTACACAAAGTAGATCTTATCTGCCAGGCATGCACAAATCAAGATATACGCGCAGTGTTGATGGTCGACCAGGAATGCGATAATAAACTAA
Organism: Rhipicephalus appendiculatus; assembly: GCA_030522465.1. Classification (NCBI taxonomy): domain Eukaryota; kingdom Metazoa; phylum Arthropoda; class Arachnida; order Ixodida; family Ixodidae; genus Rhipicephalus; species Rhipicephalus appendiculatus. The sequence goes on from JALIZH010015541.1 coordinate 76,989, forward strand.
TGTTTTTTTTTTTATGTTAACGGAACATATAGTCATTAGAAATGGTTTGATCACGTCGACGAGTTCAAGGATCTGATATTTTTTTTTAGATTCGTTTAACGGCGCCGCCTAAAATTTCCACGTGAGCGACGGGAGCGCTGACATAAGGTCTGAAGATGCGTTTTCTATAAAGGATAAAAAAGGGCTTTAGCACCATAAACATTTCTATCTGCTATCTTTGTGCCCCGAATATTTGTTTTATAGCTATAAACAATCCGTGCTTTTTTTTTCTTTGAAGATTACGTGTCCGATGTTGAAACATAAGCAGCGGATTCTCAGTGAGCTTACCATATTGAATTTTGTTGTTCCCCATGGCATACGCGAAAAATAGCCTGCTGGTAATCAACAATAGCAAAAAAATGAACTTTAGGAGCCATTCCACTCTGTGAAGGAGGATGAACATCAAAGCTGTTTTAGCACATGACACAGAGGTAACACAGAATTTCAAACCATAGCCGATTATACATCCCTGCATATATATCCGAAATCTCTTCTTAGAAAATCCTTCCTGAACTTAATATATGCTCATTTTCCGTTTGCCATTTGAGCAGCATGCGTGCCGCGACCTGCGCCGTCTTCTCGGCTGCCACGCGCGCTTCGCGTTTCGCGCACGATCTTAATTGGATTTAAACGCCCGTGTGATCCCTTCATTTTTAGCACACCAATAGTCGAGTTCTCCCTCTTTCTGACCTCCCTTGTTTATGTAATAAATGTTTTTACCACCACCACCATACACGTTCTTGCTCGTCGACGAATTGTTCATTTTTAGTGAACGAGTGGTAAGTTGGGGCGTTTGGCCAATTTCTGTGACACATATTTGTGCTATTGTTACTACAGTTGTTGTTATTATTTCACTTGTACACACAAACACACAAGGACACAAAGCAAATATGGCAACTCACAGCTGCCACCTAGAGGGGCGCAGCGCCTCCGTAATCCTTCAGGAAGCGCGAATATACACCTGCGAAGGGATTTTTGCAGGCAAATATGCAGATTCTAGCGGTGTATAGTTTTGCTGTAAAAGTACATGCTACGATGTATAAGCGACGCCAGCGCCGTATGCTCCTCTGTAGGGTAGACTCAAAAGTCGAAGTTCCTCAGCCCGGCCATGGAGAAATGAAAAAACTATGATGGAGTTTGATGTGACATCAATGACGACTAGTCATGAAAACTTATGGAAGGAGACCTTCGTCATGGGATAAACGAGCGCTACTATTGGTCGGCTCGCTTCGGTTGCGTCTACTGCTATCTTGCCTAAGATGCACCGAGAAATGTGGACCCCAGAGAGTGAGAGAAGTGGAGTAAACGTGGATTTCCTTGCCGCGGCTGGAAGAAATATGTGACGCTCCCTCTTAGTGGTTTTCTTTCCTCCATTTGCTGTCCACTCGGTGCGCTCGTATGAGAAGGGTTGCCAGGTTTAGCTACTTTGCGCCAGGCTACCTGTTTAGGCCAGTATCGGCAGAAAATACACCTTGGATACTTGGATAGCTTTTGGCTACTTTCTTGTTACCTCGATTTAAACGAAATTATGAATAGCTTATGACTTCGGGGCCACTCAATTCGAGTATGCGGTGTCGAAACATGGTGGCCAAGGCGTGTTTCCTGCCCCCAAAGTTGAATTTGGCTCTTTCGTTACATAAAATAAAACATAGTGGCTGGGACTCGGAGGGGGGGGGGGGGGGACTGTTGCATAGCACCTCATCTTGAAGGCCAGGCTATTGCTGGGTATCAATTTAAACTGCAATCGCAAGTGAACAGGAGAGTCGACAGCGCTATGATCAGAATGGCCGCCTGCACTCGTCGACAATTAGAAATCGGATATCCGACGAACTGTATGTGCTATTTTTTTAGAATTTGGTACCGACTGCGACCCGTGAATATGTTTGTTTCCTTTCCTCGCCAATATGGCACATAGCCACTCTAGGGAATAGGCCATGACTTCGTCACCTAAACATTTAGATAATAAATTGAACAGTGTATAATTATCTAAAAAGTCATGAAAATAAAAAGAAGACATAAAACGCACACGGCGATTAATGAGCATTGCTCAAGCAGACCAGACAGCACATCAACCTGACCAGAGTAGTTTAGAATAGGCAATGCTACTAGATTTTAATACAATTTATTTATTGCTTTACGTATACAGTTGCAAAAGTAGAGATTAAAAGGGTATACGCTTAGTAATTTGAATACAATTACAAACGACATCACAGGCATCCATGCGGCAATATTTGAGAACCTAAGCATGGAAATTGAGTACGATTTCTCAAGTTTGTCCGAATCATGGAAAGCGGAATGGCGAGAGTTCTTTGGAGCAAGAATATCGGCCACATAATAAAAAGTACTGTTAAATAGTTTCTGTTTTACTCAGGATTGACAAAAAAGCGATATCGCCAGATGAGCCCTGTGTAAAGATAGGTTTAACGGGTTTAACTGCTCGGAGTTTGTCATCATCAGGCTAGCGAAGTGACTACAATTCATGCTTCAATCCCAGCAACTGCGATTTTGAGCGCAGTCATGCAGTACTGATTTTTTTGTCACCTCAAAGCTGGTAGTTCTAGTCCTTTTAAGAAAAGTCGTGCAAGGCGTGTGAAGAGAGTGTAATTTCTGTACCAGCGCAAGAAACCTCGTCATGCTGCGCGAAATGTTTCTTAAACTCCACAATTTGTGCTCTTGATCTCAGCAATTATGTGTTTTTGGGGTTCTTTCTGCATTTACTCACATTTACACTGAAAGGCTATTGGATTTAATCATTTAAATAGCGACGTCGCAGTTTTTAAACACGCGTGGCTACTTTCGCCCATTTTTACTGCCTTTCGCTCGAGTTGGCTACCTTTTTGGCTAGTTTTTTTTCGAACTTCTTGGCTATGTTTTTGTCTTTTTGACCTGGCATACCCTGCGCATAAGTTGCCAGATTTCGTAATGCCAAATGGCCAAATGGCTGGCTACCTGTCACTTTTTCTGCGAACATCAGAAACAGCGTTTCCCCTGAGAAGGAAGAACATGCCTAACTATGACGTATGTTTGAAGCTCAATGCTTCAGGCTTTCCGCCCGAGCCGGGCTCACTATAGAAGTAGTTGCCTCTGAATGAGGGGCTGTGTTTGCTCTGGAGCCAAATGCACTAGTGCAAATAGCACTTAAGTACACCTGTCTGTCACAGACTCTCCTACCTGGATGGCAGTATTCTTGGCTGGCCTGCGGACAGCAAGGAACTCAAAAACATCGCATTCGTAACGTAGGTTAATTGCGATTTTAGCCAAACTGGTCTGGTATTGCTTTCTACATCAGTCTTAATATAGATATCGAAGGTCTTGCGTAGTCACGAACTTCTTCAACGATACACACTACGTACTTCCTAAACATGTGTGCATTTCTCAATCATTTATTCGCACCACATGCGGCAGAACACAAGCAATACTATAGAATAACAACGATGACAATGAGATATTCCAGATACATTTTCTGTCGAAGGTTTGCCGAACGGCATACAGAGTTAAATATATAGATCGAGGCCAGTTTCCGCTATATAAATGAACAGTGCTCTATGGTGGGTAATTATAGCCTGGTGGTCTTGTCGGATGAAGGGCCCACTGTTCTCAGGTACTTCACAAGAGGCATCCACTCTAATAATAAAGAGCTAAAGAAACACGCACAGGACCTTGTAGGGGCTGTGGCGGAGAAGGTTGATTATTTTACAATAGTCCGCGTGTAGGTTTATGTTGAAGCGCTCTTATTACGACAGCTACTGAAGGACTTTAAGACCACGAACAACAACAAGTGGATGTGCGGGGCGCACACAACCTGGACCTCAATACTGCTAGGAAACATGCTTATACACAAGGTGAGGGGCATTGAAAATATGACAAGATAGTGACAAGGGGTGGTGCTGTGTGCTGTAACAGCAGCGTTCACGTTGTATCCAGTTACCCCTCGCAATATTGACCTCAACCTCGGTGAGCGTTATGGTCAGAGTGCTTATGGCACTTCTGTTTTTACGTGGCGATAGAAAGTGCTTCCCTACATTTCTCGCTCTCTTTTTGTTGTTGCTTTGTCAATGTTCTTGCTTTGAAATCACTCATTATCTTGTCACATTTTACACCCACCCCTCTCTTTGTATTCAAGCGTGTTTCATTACACTGTTAAGCGGTTGGTAGTTTGCGCCACGTACGTCCACCTGCAGTTCTTTCTTCGACATGAGTCCATCAGTAACTGCTATAATAAGCGCATTTCAACATCAACGTGCACCAACTGGCCCTTTCCGTTGATTTGCTAACCTGGTGTCGGTAATTGACGGCTGTTTACGGCATCACGTCCCATTCTTCAACACGTATCTTGCGAGCTACACAAGCAATGGCAAAAGTGACAATGTTATTTCTTGGAAGAGAAGGTGAACCTACAACGCATTTATAGGTCTAACGACCCAAGAGGCCGATAACAGGGCCTAGTACAGTTCCTAAAACTGATCCCAGAACATCCAGCACGGGTTGAAGGAGGGTCCACTACTGGTTGGAGGAGACCTGCGAGAGAACCCAGGAGGTCTCGGCCCTCTTCCTCGCTAGCGTCCGCTCCAGCTGAAGGATAAGCCGATGCTGCGGCCAGCAGGGCTGGAAAGAAAGAGTGCATGTACTATGAGTACAGCATCAATTTGGCAACTTTCGTTTGTCATCAGAAATTTCAACGTTTTCCGGAAATCCCAGTGTCATAAGAACACGAGTGAGCGCCTAGTTTCAACACATTGGCGTAAAGGCCCAGACAACTGATTCTAAAATGCCCGCGGTGCGCACACCAAGGCTTCCAAGCTCCCATATAATGCGAATAAGACTGAAGATACACATGCCAGGTACCGACATGCCGGCAGCTGAAGAATCTGACCAGCGAATGTTCCCGCGCGTTCTCTACTCTCTTACTCTGACCATTTTCTTCTCTCCTTCCCTTCTCTTTTCTCTCTCTCATCTTTGTGCTCCCCTTTCCCATTCCCCCCAGCGTAGGGTAGCCAACCGGACATGTGCCTGGTTAACCTCCCTGCCTTATCTCTTGTTTTTATCCTTCCTTTCTTCCTCCTACTCTGCTCCCGGATAAAGTACTACGTTTAGCCAGGAAAACTAAACGATAAAGGTATGGTTTCCTGCCACATCTAGCACTTAACGCTGGACATGATTAAGAATGTAACACTGCCACATGCAGTTTAACTGATCTGAGAGATTGAAAGACTCTGTTCTTTTTAGTTGGCTTTATTTCAGTTCAACGAGACCACTGTACCACGCATTAGCATGTATCGCCGTTCTGAACTAAGGGGCAGGGCAATCACAGGCCACTTCTATGTTCACTTGTACAGCGTATTTTCGGAACACGCTTAGGTTTCGAGAGAAAGCGCGAAAAATAGCAGTCTGTGTGTGTGTGTGTGTGTGTGTGTGTGTGTGTGTGTGTGTGTGTGTGTTTGTGTGTGTGTGTGTGTGTGTGTGTGTGTGTGTGTGTGTGTTTGTGTGCGTGTGTTTGTGTGCGTGTGTGCGTGCGCGTGTGTGTGTGTGTGTGTGTGTGTGTGTGTGTGTGTGTGTGTGTGTGTGTGTGTGTGTGTGTGTGTGTGTGTGTGTGTGTGTGTGTGTGTGTGTGTGTGTGTGTGTGTGTGTGTGTGTGTGTGAGATTAGAACAGTGCTTGGGCTTTAATTGGGATACTTTAACTCCCTCCGTGAATTTCTTTCTGGACCTTTAAGGAATCTTTCAAAAAATACATAATCGCGTTTCATAATGTACTACAGCAGCGTGTGGAGAAAAGCTGCAGAAATATGCTGGAGAGAGGCAAATTGCAACCTGTACACACTGCGCCAATCTAGTGCGCGCGATATCCTGCCATTTCCTTCCAAAACTTTAGCCCTACAGGTTATGCGCGAGCAAGGTTTTATAGATCATAGTTTTGTTTATTACAGGCAACTAAAACATTTCATGCTGCGTGTGGAATGAAACAGGGGCTCATTAAATGTTGCTGCTAGTCCCCTGTATGTCCGCTATTTTATATGAAAGATATCAGTCTTCACTTTGAAGCCCTGCTGCTGGGCAGTAAATTATCGAAGTAATCGCTGTAATTCTGGTTATATCATTTGTTTCACTAGCATGAACCACTATGCAATTTCAATAACAAAGGCATCTTACCAATCAGGATGACTGTGAAGGGCAGCATTGGTAATCGCAGACAGCTGTGCGCCACCTTGCCGTCCGCTGCATGAAAAATGTTTGGCCATTATGTCACAACCGCCCTTTATTAATGCTAGGCACTTTTGTATAACTGTAATCAGATCATCTTATGCAGAAATGAACGCCATATTTAGAAAAATGCTAGAGACTACTAGCTCAGCAGCGTAACCTACCTCGTACTATCATCTACTAAGGTCAGCGATACAAAAAACAACTTGGCCGAATATTCACAAACGACTTAAAGTAGCAGCACCAAGGTTACCTGTTTCGCTCTTGCTAATAGTTAAGAGCCCAAAATAAACTTCCCTAATTGAAACGAAAATGAGACATGGCCAAAAGCTATGTACTTTCCCCTTTCATTTTGCGTGAAAAATGAAGTTTTGTTTTGCGCTGGAAACTACGTGAAACCATAAGGAACTACTTCCCAATGGCGTATCTCCTGATGCTGAGACCCAATGGCGCCTACTTAGCCTCCGATTTTAAAGCGATGTGCAGAAATATCGGGAAAAAACAGCATCGGCGCTTCAGGTGCAAAATGAACAGCTCTATGTGAACATCTGAACATCTAAACAGGTTATTATTACCAGTTAAGTTTGTCGGTGAACCGACGTGCTCTTATCCGACGAAATAAATGCGTTATAGAATAAGTGATTCTTTTACGTTTTCGGATCTTACCTTTTTATCGCAAAGATGCCGGCCAGCCTTGAGGTAACAGTACTTTTCATTAGGGATGTTCTCTATCTTTATAATGAACGACGCGGCGATGAAATGTGACGCATGTTCACAGGTGCAGTGTGCAATACGTTGCAATCCCTGTGTTGATCAGCGTGTACAGGTTCGGAGAATTCCCTGTGAGTGCAGGGCACTGCGCTATGAAGTAGATAAGCTAACATCTAATGAGTCAAGGTCGGTAGGTATTGCGGTTTCCACACGCTAAATATCACCGAGGCATTTCTAGCGTACTGCTGTTTCTCGCGCAAAGGCGTGCCCCCTCAGGCATGCGCACGGGGGGAGGGGCAGAGGCACCCCCCACTCGCCTTTTTCATACCCTTTTTTTCTTTTTTTTTTTACAACTGCTTTCTGTACACTTTTTATTTGCATACTCTCGCCTATGTGTTTGATTGAACATGCGCTTCATTATGCAAGAGTTATTACACACATGATATGAGTGCCGCTGTATTTTTGTTTTATGCATGAAACATTTTGTGTATTGTTCTACAATTACCCCCCCCCCCCCCCCCTATGTAATGCCCAACGGGCCTTTAGGGTAAATAAAGGGAAAAAAATCGCCTAAAGAGGGTGCCAAATTCTCCCCCATGCCTTTACTCAGACGGACCTTACACGCCATTTTTTGTGCGCAAGGTTATGGTTACGCATGGTTTTGGACGATAACGGAAACTAAGTATCCCTGATGTCGCATTCAAAGAACAGTTATTTTTTTTCACCTTTACACCTGAAGGCGTGGGACTATTGTCAGAAGCGCGTCATGGCCTCATTTTTATATTTTCATTTTCGCATCCATTGTGGAGCTTTTTTCTGTCGCACTCCAACAGCGGGTGGGGAGGGGGGAGTAAAACTCTTCGTTCGCCCCCCATAGGAGAACGCTCTGTAGCCCTATACCTGCTCCCAATAAGTGTCTTTAATACTGAATCGCCCTGCTTCCTCTCCCCCCGCTCTTCGTTCGGGCGCCTCCTACACTCTAAATACGGTAACCTATAGCAAAGGTGAACTTTTTCACATTTTTGTGCACCTATAACCAAAAAGTTACATCAGTGTAACCTTTACATTTATAACCTTTCTAATGGTTACAAAATTAAAGGTTAAATTTGGTCATATAGGTTACACTCTTTTCTTTCGGAATGTAACCTTTGCAAAGGTATACAGCAATTGAAAAGACATAGGTTACTTTCAAAACGTCCTTTATTAAAATGTCCTTAGTGCTCTCTGAAGGACTCAAAAGGCAACTCTCATATGCTGCAATGTGACCTGTGTAAAAATATCTAACTAGGAAAACGGTGTACAAAACCAAGACGAAGAAAAATATCAATGGAGTACACGGTTAGCACACATTCTTCTTTTTCAACAGCAAAAGAAGATTCTTCAGGCGGTTTGTGAGTAGTCCAGGAGGAACGGTTGTGTCCGGCAGGGCAATATTTTGCAGCAGGACAAGGATTGGTGAGAAAGCAGGCGGGTACTCAAGATTTTTGATGAAATATGTCAGCAGGCAAAAAATGAGGGCCCGCTCTATATTTCCATTAGACACCCGGATTACTTGCTCAGCGTTTCCGGCGTAAACACAAGTGTGTTCACTACAGGTATACACATGAGGCGCAGTGATTTGCACGTCATCTGTGAAATATTACAATAGTGCCATGAAGAATCAACACGGCAAAAATTCTCAGCATACTCAAGTGAGATTAATAAAAAAACAAGAATTTAGAGCATTCGTATATTACTGTGATATTGAAAGTGAAATTCAAATTGTGAGAAAGCGCTTGATGCAACAGTAATTGGCAAGTGTATGCATGTAGTAATCATTCCACAAACCTCGTTGATAAGTAGGTGCCTTGAATGACATTGCAAGTGCTTGGCGATGTCGATGAATGTGCATTCACGTTGTTCTTTGCATGAAAACGCTTCCGACACTGCTCTTAGCTTTCTCTCCAGGTCACCAATGCTGCTTTTAAACCGGAGCTCGACTTCGATGCAAAGCTGGAAGAAAAAAAAACAGTTAAGACGACAAAATAAAGCTTTCTTTCTGATATCCCTCATGATAAGAGGACGTAAAGCATTACAATAATAATTCTGACCATTTAATTAATTACTGCATAAATGCACTGGTCCCCCTCACGAATCAAGATTTGGAGCAACAAAATGTTTGTTTTGGAGCAGTTTGGAGCACCTAGCTACTGCATGCACACTGCTAAAGACTTTTTGAATACTTAGATTGCCAAGCATAACACCAAATAGTACAGGCCCGTAGCCAGGGGGGTGCCCCTCCCCCCCCCCTACCCGAAATTCTGATGGTTGTATGTGTTTTACCGAAAATTAATAAAAATGGGTGTTTATCATGGCCTTCCGAAAGTGCCCCCCCCTTTCCGAAAACATTTCCTGGCTACGGACCTGCCACATAATATACAATAGCTATAGCTGCGAACAGTTTCATGCAAACCATAACTAAATGGAACGAAAGTACACCATTCAGTTTATAGAAACATAGCACTACTTCATAAGCAATGCATTAGTGAGAAGGTAACGGTACAAAGCACTGTTCCGTGGTTCCTAATATTATTGGTTCCTAATAATATGGTTCTTAAGTGGTTAATCCCTAATAATATTATTCCTTGAAGAAAAATAGACAATATACTAACACGCCGCCGTCTACTATTTGCCGTTATGCTACACGTGTGTTTGTAAGGAAGGACTGGTGGGTTGCAGCACAATTTACCTTCATGGCAAGTGACGCTAGGCTGTTCCTCAAGGTCAAGCTCATGTTCTGATACGTCTGATAATGGATGGTCTTCCATAAACATTGTCTCATCTGCAATGAAAAGTTGCGAACAAATAAGCGATTTAATGCCTGCCAAGGCACTCTATGCAGTGGTTCCTTGTTACACACTATCCTCTTTGGCCATGCTCTTGTGGTCTTGTATATAGCTATATATGTTCATGAATTATGCGCCAGGGAGTGGTCAGAATAACTTTTGATGTGCAGCGGCGTCAAAAATTTAATAAAACGCTTAACTGCCTTATGTTATTTAGGCATATGCACTGAACGACTTGTCATGTATCCAATACCGTATCAGTAATTGTGACGTTTGGGAACACAGTTCCGTTTTCAAAGCTGCGATTTCAGAAGCATCAACTGCATAAGCCACTGGTAAAATGCCCATCGATCAAAGTTTTTGACGCGTCTTCATCCTTACAGTGATACGTAGTACTAGAAAACATGGATGTTTACGTGGTATTGGCCTACGGTGCTGAACTACTAAAAATCAAAATTTCTATTGTGAGATTTCAGTTTCGGCAGCCGAACGTGGCTTCGAAGGGAAATTCGGGGCATCGATCACGCGAGACATGAAACGGTTTAAGTATAGTCACTGAATACGTACGCACGTCACAAACTTCACTGATGGCTCGAGCGAGCCTTAACGTGATTACGGTTTAGCGAAATTAGAAGTTGCTAAAGGCACCCTAAATCTGGCGTTTGGGCTTACTCTAAGCATGAACTGCGCATGGACTAAGCATGGAACTAAGCATGGACTGCGCAGTCGCCACACAAATACGATTATTCGTGCCCGTAGTTGGCCTCTGAAAGGTTGCGACACAGAACTCAATGCACAAGGAGCGAGATACGAGCAGAGTTCGAGAAATCATGTCAAATAAACTCCGGCGCCGTAAAACGAAGCGTGCGCATTCGTGAACATGTGAAAGCATTCAGAAACAAGCCATAGCAAGAGGGAGAGGCAGCAAAATAAGAACTTTTTTTCGACAAACAAACATTCTAATAATAATCATATCTGGGGTTTTACGTCGCGAAACCAGATATGATAATGAGGGACACCGTAGTGGAGGGCTACGAAAATTTCGACCACTTGGTGTTCTCTAACATGCACTGACAACGTACAGTGCACTCACAACGTACACGGGCTTTTACCATTTCGCTTCCACCGAAATGCGTCCGCCGTGGCCGGGGTCGTACCCGCGACCTGCGGGTCAGCAGCCGAGCACTGTACCCACTGATCCACCGCGGTGGACAGAAAAAAATAAATCCAAGTGTGCTGCGCCCACTAACCTTTCGAGTGCACAGGCAGCGCGCTCTGGTTAGGCACTTCAACTCCATTATCTTGTTCTGTACCACCTACGTAGAATACACAATGAAATAAGAGACAGAATCGTGTCGTAACAAAACGTCAAATTCTGTCACGCTATCGATGCCGTCTGCACAATATGGTGCGCTGAAACCTCAGTCAACCAGTTTCGTTTATGTGTTGCATAAACCATAATTCTGTGGCGCCACATATTAAGTACTTTCACTCGTGCCCCAAGCGTACCGTCAAAAGCTTACGGCGCAGAACTCACTTCACAAGTACAGAAAGCACGCACAGAGTTCTAGAACTCTGGTTTAAAATATTGATGCCGCAGCCATCCACGGGAAGCTTGCCCATTTATGACTACACGAAAGCCCGTAATCACCGCTGCGCACGAGCGCACATGAGAAGGCGATATTTATATGGAGAAGGATAATCACCCTACTTCTCAATGATAGCACATGACATACACGACGCAGCTGCGCTAGTACTCTACTATAAAACGAGCACAGATAGCAGATAAATCGACAAAAATATCCCTCTACACAGTGTCGCGAGCAATATGTCAGTAATGCGCAATGATAAACCTACTAAACCTTATATATATATACCTTATACCTTATATATATATATACCTTATACCTACTAAACCTTATATATATATATATATATATATATATATATATTTTTTTTTTCCCTGATGAAGGCCGGGCCCCGGCTGAAACGTTGGAATAAAAAACGAAGTTTTCGTTTTGCACGTCCTCTACTTCGAAGTATTGCATTTGCTGGATCCAAGGACACCTTCTTCTTCGTATATATATATATATATATATATATATATATATATATATATATATATATATATATATATATATATATATATATATATATATATATATATATATATATATATATGGCTAAGACAAGCACCCTAACAATGAATTCCACAAACGAGGCCACTCTTACCAGCTGAGAAAAGTCCCGATTTGACAAGTATTGAAATAAGGAAGACCTCACATGCCGTTAAAGTGTATCTGAAACAAAAGCCACTTACCCAAGTCAGTTATTCGGCCATGAGCCGCTGGGCAGTGGCTGCAGTAGTCGCAACGAATGACGCTTGCTGTGGAGTCGTCCGGTGAACGAAAAACGACGTAACGCCGACACTCACATGATGTTTTGTTGCAGCTGCCACGCAGCACACCCCACATATCTTTGCTGCTCAACGGCATCACCGGTTTCACGCAACGCATGCACAAACCCAAGGAAAGGAATTGGAAACAAAGTTCGCAACCGCCGCCAGAAAACGGCGTGCACGAGTGCTGCCCGGGCGATTCGGCGCTGCACGCAGCATGCTATGCACCCGGTGCGCATGCGCTGCGCCAGCGGTGGCGCCTTCCCGTCGTCTAGGCTTTATGGCGCCCTTTCTTTTTTTTGGCGAGGGACGCGGTGACGCTGTGTACACATAAGTTACAGAGTTGTTCATAGGTTACTACGGACAGGTTACACTGCGCTTTTCGCGCTGGTAACGTAGGCATTGCTCGAAATGTGGATTTTGTAACTTTTAGACACCGCGCAATAACGAAAACATGAAAATAAACTCCTTTGTAACCTTTATTTCATAAGTTACTCACGCCCAAAAGTTACTTTATAGGTAACCGTGTTTAGAGTGTACGGTTTCACTTCAGTCGGCGCAGCCGCTTCAATACTACGGAGATACACGCTCGTGGCCACCTTTCGTTTACGCTGGTCCTGTTGCACATCATTCAATACAAAGGAAAAACACCCACAGAGACTCAAGCACGGGATTGTCACAGTCGTTGATCGAGGCCGGTTAACAGCAGAAACTTCAGAAGCGTCTTCGTCGCTTTCTTTTTCCTTCGTTCCTTACCTTTCTGGCCCCCCTTACCTCTTCCCAGTTCAGGGTAGCAAACCGAATAATTTCCTTCTGGTTAACCTCCCTGCCTTTCACTCAACCTTTCGCTCTCCGTGTGCGTCCGGAATGAATGAAATTCGAACACGGTTCGACGCCACCTCTCGCGTACCTAAAATTAGTCGCAATAGTGTCTTGATAGCTGGAAACAGAAATGTATTCAAATGTCCAATAAATATTACTAGTGGCAAAGCCGTCCAACCACCACAGCTACCAGCACGAAACAGGAATGATCGATCGGAAACACCTTGGCTAATTGACGTCAGCGAGGGGCGGAGCAGGACTACTTGGTAATATATATGTGATGCTTAGCGCAGCCCGGGATCCGTGTGGCTTCTGTCCAGCCTGCCTTCGCTGTTCACATCCAAGCTGCAACATGCAGTCGTCTTGTCGCTTAATTAAAGCCCAACTTGGAGACCTGTCCACCGATGATTCGCGTAATACGGACGCCCGCCTTCATAGAAGGACATTTCGTTGACGGAAGCCACAATGGTCCTTTAATGACAGCAACGATTATGACCTGTTGCGCACGAGGAAGTATTTAGGACTTTCCTCTTCCAAGTGGTAGACAGTTGTTATTGCGCCTCATCAGCACACTCGTCTCAGTTGTCATCTAGCTAATACATACTGATACTACGCTGTTACGGGTACGTGATCGCAAAAGAGATATAAGATAAGCGAAAACGAGGGGCGCGACGAAAAATGGCATGTATACTGTGAACATCTGTATTCGTTCCTTTGTATTTCGTACTAAAAGCGCCTGCATCTTATCTGCGTCATATGATGTTACGAATTTGATCTTTAAAAAAAACGGCGCCCTGGAATAGTTGGTAATTAATACTTCGAAGTAGAGTGCGAAACTGCGAGAACTAAAAGGATACTACGCAAGAGACACGCAATAAACTGCGAACAGAGAATGCAGTACTGAAAGCACGTGTAAAAAATTAAGGGTACACACACGTAGCAATAACTACAGGTGGCGTGAAAGTTCCCAAACATAAGCGGTCAAATACGCAGTTCCCATCCTTTGGAGCATGGCAGATCACCACGCGACACACGCGATTGTCACTTACTGCTTTCTTTAAGTTGTACAACTCCGCTCTCTGAATTCGGGGCAAAAAACTTGGAGGACGCTTAAGCGCTGTAGTTTGTAGTACGTAGTAGCCACCTGCGTAACCATATTACCTTTCAGAGTGGAACGCGATGGCATAGTTGCACCCAGAACTCACATATATCATGGCCTGACTCTTCCTACATATGCGCTATCACCAGAGCCATCGTTAAGAGCGCAGGATGCTCAACAAGATGGTGGGTGGCAGTATGGATTTACCCCCAGCGCTGGTGGTATCTGTGGCTCAGGACGGGCTGATTCTGTCTTGAGCCCTGGCTTTTAAATGCGAAGCATTTTTAGCGAACTAAACGCACTTTGAGTGTTTCTGTTTGTCTATCTATCTATCTATCTATCTATCTATCTATCTATCTATATATGCCCACCCTTACTGCGCATGCGCAAACAGTTAAAGAAAAAAATAAAAATAAAAAACCTCCTCTCCCCCCTCTCTCTCCTCTAGGCATCCCTCCCCACGGCAACCACACCCTCACTGCGCATGCGCCTCCCTTCCTCTCTCCCCTCTTACACTCCCCCCTCTCTCCATCCCTGCCCGCGGCGTCTAACTCCCCCTGCGCATGCGCGTCCCCCCTCTCTCTCCTCTCCTACGCTCCCCCCTCTCTCCTCTACGCATCCCTGCCCACGGCGTTCACACTCCCACTGCGCATGCGTGTCACCCCCCTCTCTCTCCTCTCCTCCGCTTCCCCCTCTCTCGCCTCGCGACGCCGACGCAGGCAGCGTCTGCTAGCGAGTTTCTTGGTTGAAAAAACCGACTGCTCGCGCTGCACAACCGTTCACTGGCCATCCCGTATATATGGCAATGGATCTTGACCTCCAAGGTGGTGCCGGTGGAAGATTTCTCCTGTGCGTTGTTGAACAATAAAAATTCGCAGCGTGCGCGTTAACTAAAAGCGGAGTGCGGGTCTCTGTGTCCAGTCGGAGTCTTCTGTCTCTCATTGCCCATTAGCAGCGATTGGCATGTTCCAGTAGGAAACACTGCTCCATCACTGCCTGCTTTGCGCCTCCCCAGTTTTCTGTCCTGCGCAACGCTGCGATGAGCGCCAGCGCGTCAACGCCGCCGCCAGTGTAAGCGTTAGCGCCCGCTGCTTCACATCTACACATGGTTCCCTTTAGCGGGAGATGGTGTAATTTTTCTATATAAAAACACCACGCCCGTGTTTGTGTCACGTCTTTGTATGATCGAGTGGGCAAAATGTACGGAGGATTCACGGTTTACCAGATTTAACCTCCGGAGCTTCGCCCACTCATCATCATTCACTTCGTGGATATGTCATAGATTTTTTTTAGGGCCGAAGCTCTTTATGCCGTGGGTCATGCGTCCCTTGTAGTTTGTAGTACGTAGTAGCCACCTGCGTGATGACGATGACGATCGCGATGCCATACAACACATGGCTTCGCGATATGGTCTCACATGCACATCGTTTGACCACATGCAACCAACCACCATCACGTCTTTGATGATGTACCTCCGGAGCTTCGCCCACTCATCATCATTCACTCCGCGGATATGCTGTGATTTTTTCAAGTAATCATTGAATTCACTCTGTATCGGAGTCTCTTGCCTCACGAATCTACTGCAGCAAAATCTTTGTAAACCGTCAAGTACAAGCGGTGGTTACAGAAATTTGTCGCATGCTTTAAGCTCTTTCTTTCTCCTTTCG